>CM040125.1:60344438-60643946 GCA_022559845.1 Amorphophallus konjac
CTTCGGACCTGAAGGGGTGTGAACGGCCTATCAGGTGACCGCCGAGGCGTGTGAACGGCTCTGCACGAACCGTCCCACTACACAGAACTGCTTATTTCTTCACTTAAGCATGATTTATCTTAGTAGGTTAGTGGCTAATGGTAGGTTAACAACCCACATGATAACTGGAACTTATGGAAGTAAACAATTATGAATTTTTGCTAGTTGTCTCCACTTGATTCATCATGGCCTTAATCTATTTCAATATATTAAGTTCAACATGATTTCTTAAACTATGCTACTAGGATTGATTGACAGTAGTTCTACTTCGGTAGGATTAGCTGACCGCTATACTTGGTTTCTGATGATTTGACAGCCTCATTTCCTTGTAATGGTTGAGACTCCCCGCTGGATACTCCTTCCATCATACTAGGACCTTCATTACGGAACCTCCGTAAGCCCCCACGAGCCTGGGATTCCCACTAGGACGCCGGGCAGGTTGTACCACCAAGACCTGAACCTATTTACGTGATCGAACCGCTTGGATTGTCATGTTGTGAGTCACGGCTCAACTTGGACCCCTTGAGGCTTGAACGGCCCAAAAGGGACCGCTTATCTTATTGGGCGGACTTGTATGAACCGTGCGTCCCTGGCCAAGTGCCACTTACATTGGTCGATTAACCTTGTTCTACCTTCGACCAAATCATGATTTGATCGACCCAATAAGCCCTAGGCTGACCAGTGGAGAGTGGACTGGACCCTAGTTCAGTTCTGCCCCACTTATAGTAGCCCGGAGCCCATTTTTGGGTTGATGTCTAGTCTTCTAGTTAGGCCCAGTTTTGAATGGACTGATTTGGACCGTCCATGTACTCGAGCAGATCTTAGTGGACCGTTCAACCATTGAGCGGCCCTATAAGGCCCGTTTACCTTGTTCTTGGGCTTCCAGCCCTTTTGGCCATGAACAGCCCGATATGGACCTGTATCTTCCAGAAAATGATTTCCGTGGTTGTTCATGTTTGAATCCAAGGACCTGTCGGTTCTTGATAATTTGAACTTTCTGGTCAAAATATCTCTTCGACTTACCCTTGGAATTCTCAGAGGTAAGTTTTATACCTTGTCATATTGGCCATTTAACTTGATTAAATTCTAGACATACTTGGGATCTTGGATCCATTAAACCATTGCCAACGCATCATAAGGGCCCGATCTGGTCCTAGGAGGAGTGCCCGAAAAGTACTTGTGCCCCAGGGAGTTTGAATGACATAGTGAGGCATTACACCGAGTGCATGACTAGCGTGATGTTTATGACAATAATCTATTACTTGAATTTTTCTTGACTTGGTTAGTTCTTGCTTATTGGCCAATTTCCAGTTACATCATGGTATCACCTTCTCTTTATTCTATTACTTTGTCATATCATCATTTCATTTCGCTCATTATTTTCAGACTTAAAATGTAATTAATTGGTTAATTATTTAAACTTGCATGTTATTACCTACTGAGCGTTCGCTCACCCAGTTGTTCCCCTCTTTCAGGTAGCTCAGGTGAGGATTCGTAGACTAATGGGGACGGTGAAGAGTGATGGCCACGGAGCGAACCTATTAGAAGCCGTGTGAAACCAGTCTTAGTTGTTGTGTCTAGTTATGTTTAGGTTGTGTGTGTTTTGAAAGAGTTGTAATTTTGAGATTAGCAGTTGTAATATTGTCAAGTGGATGTTATGTTGGAAGTTGTTGAAGAGAGTTTATGTAACGTTGTTCTTTAAATGTAATTTTAGTTATGGAGTTATTTTTTTATGGTATTGTATTGATCTTTCGCTTAGCATAGCATGTCTGTAAATCAACATATTTTCATTAATTATTTCTACTGCCAGTCCCGATATTCCACGTCGGGGCGTGACAGTTTGGTGGTATCAGAGCCTAGGTTTCTAATATTCCTAGGTTTTCTAAGTTCTAGGATTCTAAGTGATGTCGTAGGACCTATAGCCTTGCTATAAGTCTAAGATCCAACCTAGTGAGATTTGGGTAGAGACTTGGGTTGAGATAGTAACCTAATTCAAAAACTATTCTTTCTAAATGATCCTAAATAATTTATTCTACGTGTAGGATGTTCTGATGGCAGCCGAACGTGCGCAATGGCGAGACATGCAGGGAACGGCTCAAGGACTTACTCGGGCCTTGCAGCAAGTGGCCCAAGGAGGAGCGGCGAACCACGGAGCTGGCGATCTTCACCGGAACTTTCGTGGGATGAATCCCCCGCGTTTTGGAGGCTCGACCGACCCCGATGAAGCCGAGCACTGGCTAAAGGAGATGGAGAGGATCTTCAAAGTAATGCAGTGCAGCGACCCGGAGCGTGTTCTTTTAACGACCTTCCAACTGGAACGTGATGCGAGAACATGGTGGGATGCGGTGAAGGCTACCCTCGGAGATAGGCAAGTTTCATGGAAGGAGTTCGAGGAACTCTTTAACAGTAAATATTTTTATGATAGAATACAAGAAAAGAAAGCGGCTGAGTTTGCTGCTTTGAAGCAGCGGAATCTTTCAGTAGCCGAGTATGAAGCTCGGTTCTCTCGGTTATCTCGTTATGCCACCCACTTGATATCTACAGAGAAGATGAAGGCCAAGCGTTTTCTCAACGGGCTGAAGTTACATTATATTAACCAATTGGCACCATTGGGAATTCAGACATATGCAGAGATGGTAAGGAAAGCTCAAGTCATGGAAGACACTTTAGAGATGACGGAGAGAATCCGTGGAAAGAATGTTAAGAAGGAACAGTCTACTAGATCCGGGAGTGTCAAACCTGGTAATGGCAAGAAGAGACCAAATGGCGGGTTTGGATCGTGGAAAAACAAAATGCCGAAGAATGAAGACAAGAAGCCTGGCCCGATTGTGCCGTTTAAGGGCGTGTGCAAGTATTGTGACCGTCTAGGTCACAAGATGGAAGAGTGCTGGCGCAAGCTAGGTGCCTGGTTGCGTTGTGGTAGTAGGGATGATCGTATTCCAGAGTGTCCCCTTTTGTCAGATCGAGCTACCCTGACTAGGCCGCAAGGGAACAAGAAGCAGCTGGGCAAGCTCCAAGCCCTACAGGAAGATGATGTCGGAACCACCTAGGAGGGTGGACTCATTGAAGGTACTCTTATTATTCATGATAAGCCAACATTCGTTCTCTTTGATACCGGTGCCACTCATTCTTTTGTTTCTCGGAAATTTTCTAAGTCTTTTGTTGTGAAGCCGGTCTTGATGAATTCCCCGTTAGAGATTTCAACCCCTATTGGTTCCAGTTTAGCAATTAAGCATTTCTATCCTTCTAGTAAGGTTATGATTATTGAACAGAACTTGCCAGCTGATTTAGTTTGCATGGATATGAAAGATTATGATGTAATTCTTGGAGCGGATTGGTTGGCTAAGTATGAGGCCAATGTTCATTGCAGTTCAAGTTCTGTGTCTTTTTCTGGACACCCTGGACTTTCTTTTATAGGGGTTAGGCACCATAAGTCTGTGCTGCTTATTTCGGCCCTTCGAGCTGATAAGTTGATGAGGAAGGGATGTCAGGCTTTTCTAGCCTTTATTTATGTGACCCCTGAGAAGAAGATCGAGGTTAAGGACATTCCTATTGTCCGAGACTTTCCAGATGTCTTTCCTGGGGAATTGCCGGGACTTTCACCAGAAAGAGAGGTTATCTTTTCTATTGATTTAGTTCCTGGCGCGACCCCTGTTTCTAAAGCTCCTTATCGTATGTCCCCTGCGGAGCTGAGGGAATTGAAGAAACAGTTAATGGAATTACTGGAGAAGGGGTTCATTCGTCCAAGTACATCCCCGTGGGGAGCCCCAGTATTATTTGTCCGGAAGAAGGATGGTTCGATGAGGTTGTGCATAGATTATCGCAATTGAACCATCTGACTATCAAGAATAAGTACCTATTGTCGAGAATTGACAAATTATTTGACCAGATAGCAGGAGCTCACTATTTTTCTAAGATTGATCTTCGATCAAGATACCATCAGTTGCGTATCAAGGATGAAGATATCTATAAGATAGTCTTCCATAGAAGGTATGGGCATTTTGAATTTGGAGTAATGCCTTTTGGTCTAACAAATGCGCCTGCAACTTTCATGCAGCTGATGAACAATGTGTTCCGACCCTATCTTGACCAATGGGTCGTTGTGTTTATTGATGACATCTTGATTTATTCTAAGAGTAAGGAGGAGCATGTTGAACACTTGAGAATGGCATTGCAAATATTGAGAGATCATCAACTATACGCCAAGTTTAGTAAGTGTGAATTCTGGTTGCAAGAGGTGTCCTTTCTAGAGCATATTATTTCAAAGGAAGGTATTTCTGTTGACCCTTCGAAGGTGGAGGCAGTGAAGAATTGGGATATGCCTACTAATGTAACTGAAGTTAGAAGTTTCCTAGGCCTAGCAGGTTATTACCGAAGATTTATTAAGGATTTTTCTAAGATTGCAGTGCCCTTAACAAGATTAACCCGCAAGGAGAACAAATTTGATTGGTCAGAGGATTGCGAGAGAAGCTTTCAGACCTTGAAAGAGTGTTTAACTATTGCCCCTGTTTTGGCTTTACCATCTGGAGAAGGAGGTTTTGTGGTATATACTGATGCTTTAGACATTGGTCTAGGTTGTGTGCTCATGCAGCACGGAAAAGTGATAGCCTATTCTTCTAGGCAGTTAAGGAAGCATGAAGAGAACTATCCCGTTCATGATTTGGAACTTGCAGCTGTGATGTTTGCCTTGAAGATTTGGAGGCACTACTTGTATGGAGAGACATTTACGGTGTTCTTGGATCATAAGAGTCTGAAGTATTTATTTTCTTAGAAGGAACTCAATATGAGGCAGAGAAGATGGCTAGAGTATCTAAAGGACTTTGACTTCTCCGTTGAATATCATCCTGGAAAAGGGAATGTAGTGACGGATGTCTTGAGCCGCAAGCCAATAGCTAAGTTGTCACATCTCATGTTGTAAGAATGGAGACTATTGGAGCAGTTAGCTAGTTTGGATCTTAATGTTGACAAGGGCCGGGTTACGATTGCTCAGATTCAACTTAGACAGGAAATCTTGATAGAAATCAAGTCCTTGCAAGACAATGACCCAGAGTTGGTAGAGATCAAGGAGAGTTTGAGTAATCGACCTGATTTCATGGTAGCTGACGATGACAGATTGTTGTTTCAAGGAAGGACCTATGTGCCAGATGTAGTTGAAATAAAGAACACGATTCTTAAAGAAGCTCATAAATCCAGATACACCATTCATCCGAGAGGTGCCAAGATGTTTAAGTACTTGAAAAGATCTTTTTGGTGGTCGAATATGAAAAAGAAAATTGTAGAATTTGTAAGTAGATGTTTGGTATGTCAGCAAGTTAAGGCTGAGCACTTTAGACCTGCAGGGAAATTGAAACCACTTGATATACCTCAATGGAAGTGGGAGAGTATTGGCATGGATTTTATTATGGGTCTACCCAAGACTCATAGTGGATTTGATGCAATATGGGTTATTGTCGACAGATTGACAAAGTCTGCTCATTTCTTGTCCATTAAGTCGAAGTGGACAGTTGATGTCTTAGCTGTTTATATATGAAAGAAGTTGTAAGACTCCATGGTATTCCAGTCAACATTGTGTCGGATAGAGACCCCAGATTCACTTCACATTTTTGGAAGGGATTGCAAGAATCGTTGGGAACCCGTCTGAATTTTGGTACTGCTTTTCATCCACGGACAGATGGATAGACTGAAAGAACCAACCAGATAGTGAAAGATATGCTTAGAGCCTGTATGATTGATTTTAGAGGTGGTTGGAGTGATCACTTGGCTTTGATTGAATTTGCCTACAATAACAGTTATTAGTCCAGCATTCAGATGGCTCCGTTTGAAGCCTTGTATGGAAGAAGTTGTCGATCCCCATTATGTTGGGATGAGGTAGGAGAGAAGCAATGGCTGAGACCAGATCTCATTTCTGAATCATCCAAGAATATTCATATTATCAGATATCGGTTGCAAGTAGCATAATCAAGACAGAAGAGCTATGCTGACAATAGAAGAAGAGCCTTAGAATTTCAGATCGGTGAGCACGTGTTTCTAAAGGTTTCTCCCACGAGAGAGATTCAAAGGTTTGGCATTCAAGGCAAGCTGAGTCCAAGATATGTTGGTCCATTCGAAATTCTGGAAAGAGTGGGGGAGGTTACTTACCGTTTAGCACTACCGCCTCAGTTATCAGGAGTACATAATGTCTTCCATGTGTCAATGCTACAAAAATATGTGTATGACCCCACTCATGTCATTCAGCATGCCGATTTGAAGCTGAAGGAAGATTTGACTTATGAAGAAAGACCAATCAAGATTTTGGATCATAAGCAACAACAACTCAGGAATCGTTCCATACCCATAGTTAAAGTGCAATGGAGTCGGCGTGGAATTGAAGAGGCTACTTGGGAATCAGAAGATACTATGCGAAATTAGTATCCCGAGTTATTCTAGGTGAGTTTTCTCACGCCCCGTTTCCGTAAGTGCTGTCAATTTGAAGGACCAAATTCTTTTAAGTGGGGGAGGGTGTAGCACCCCGATTTATTAAGGAATAAAATTTTGAGAAAATTAATAAGAAATTCCTTAAGAAATAGGATAAGTAAAATTTTGACTATTTTATAAAAATCTAGAAAAAAATTAGAATCTTGTAGAGGATGAAACGTTAAGTAAAATTGACTTCTATGACCAGCCCAAATAAAATTCGTAAACAAGCCGAATTAGCAGATTAAGGCCCAAAACCACACTTAGCCTAATCGGACCTTAAATCACAAAATTCGAGCCCAATACCCAATCATTTAAGCTCAAACCAGATTCAAAAGAACGGATAGGATCATCTCATCATTTTCTCTCTGATTGATCTTCGAAACCCTAACCCTAGAGAGCGTATTTCGGATGAGAACGCCGGTGGCACCCTAATCTGCGTGATTCGTGCACAACCGAGTTTGTGGACTCTTATCTCCGCGACAGAACCCTCTAGAAGGCAATTGGAAATATAAAAATAACCTTTAGCCACCCTAGAATCGTTTAGTTGTTGTGGCGGCCGGAGAGGAGCTCGATCGAGGGAGAATTTCGACGATCATCGGCGGTGTGTACCTAGCACGATCGGCTTCCCTCTTCTTCCTTCATCCTTCGATTAAGGTAGGTGATAGCAAGCCAAACCCTAACAATTATATATGGATAGAAGCGTCGTCTTGTCCTCTTTCCATTGGTCTAGAAGGACCGAAATTTATCTAGTATCCTGCTAGGATTTCTGGTGTTAGTAGAAGCATGCTAGAATTAGGGTTAACTATGTTCCATCTCGATTTAAGTAGGGATTTCAGGCACTAAACGTCCAATTGATTATGCTATCTTATATAACTTTTCATGCTCGTTCTATTGACTATAAAAGCCTTAATTTTCATGCTGTATATTGTGCGTATTTAGTTATTATTGGTAACCCTAGCCAACCCCGCCGGAGACGGGCAAGGCGAAGGGGCGGCAGACTGATCTGACTTGCGCGGCCTCTCGATAGACCACCCATACTCTGTAGGCGGCCGGTTCTTGACCGTTCATATGTTTATCTTCGATCGCTTTTGTAGATTGCGCGGCAGAACCCTAACCGCCCTTTTCTTCAAGCGGCTAGTCTCGGACCGCTCATCTTCCCCAGCGGCACCCTACAGACCGCTCAACCCAAGTAGGCCTTCGGACCTGAAGGGGTGTGAACGGCCTATCGGGTGACCGCCGAGGCGTATGAACGGCTCTGCACGAACCGCCCCACTACACAGAACTGCTTATTTCTTCACTTAAGCATGATTTATCTTAGTAGGTTAGTGGCTAATGGTAGGTTAACAACCCACATGATAACTGGAACTCATGGAAGTAAACAATTATGAATTTTTGCTAGTTGTCTTCACTTGATTCATCATGGCCTTAACCTATTTCAATATATTAAGTTCAACATGATTTCTTAAACCATGCTACTAGGATTGATTGACAGTCGTTCTACTCCGGAAGGATTGACTGACCGCTATACTTGGTTTCCAATGATTTGACAGCCTCATTTCCTTGTAATGGTTGGGTCTCTCCTCCGGATACTCCTTCCGTCAGACTAGGACCTTCATTACGGGACCTCTGTAAGCCCCCGCGAGCCTAGGATTCCCACTAGGACGTCGGGCAGGTTGTACCACCAAGACCTGAACCTGTTTACGTGATCGAACCGCTTGGATTGTCATGTTGTGAGTCACGGCTCAACTTGGACCCCCTGAGGCTTGAACGGCCCAAAAGGGACCGCTTATCTTATTGGGCAGACTGGTATGAACCGTGCATCCCTGGCCAAGTGCCACTTGCATTGGTCGATTAACCTTGTTCTACCTTCAACCAAATCATGATTTGATCGACCCAATAAGCCCTAGGCTGACCAGTGGAGAGTGGGCTGGACCCTGGTTCAGTTTTGCCCCACTTATGGTAGGTCGGAGCCCATTTTTGGGTTGATGTCTAGTTTTCTAGTTAGGCCCAGTTTTGAACGGACTGATTTGGACTGTCCATGTACTCGAGCGGATCTTAGTGGACCGTTCATCCATTGAGCGGCCCTATAAGGCCCGTTTATCTTGTTCTTGGGCTTCCAGCACTTCTGGCCATGAGCGGCCCATTATTGACCGTCCATTTATTGAGCGGCCCATTATTGACCGTCCATTTATTTGAACGGCCCAATATGGACCGTGTATCTTCCAGAAAATGATTTTCGTGGTTGTTCATGTTTGAATCCAAGGACCTGTCGGTTCTTGATAATTTGAACTTTCTGGTCAAAATATCTCTTCGACTTACCCTTGGAATTCTTTGAGGTAAGTTCTATACCTTGTCATATTGGACATTTAACTTGATGAAAGTCTATACATACTTGGGATCTTGGATCCATTAAACCAATGCCAATGCATCATAAGGGCCCGGTCTGGTCCTGGGAGGAGCCCCCGAAAAGTACTTGTGCCCCGGGGAGTTTGAATGACCTGGTGAGGCATTGCACCGAGTGCATGACTAGCGTGATGTCTACGACAATAATCTATTACTTGAATTTTTCTTGACTTGTTTAGTTCTTGCTTGTTGGCCAATTTCCAGTTACATCATGGTATTGCCTTCTCTTTATTCTATTACTTTGTCATATCATCATTTCATTTCACTCTTTATTTTGCACTTAAAATGCAATTAATTGGTTAATTATTTAAACCTACCTGTTATTACCTACTGAGCATTCGCTCACCCAGTTGTTCC
Source organism: Amorphophallus konjac (assembly GCA_022559845.1). Taxonomy (NCBI): domain Eukaryota; kingdom Viridiplantae; phylum Streptophyta; class Magnoliopsida; order Alismatales; family Araceae; genus Amorphophallus; species Amorphophallus konjac. The sequence goes on from CM040125.1 coordinate 60,353,694, forward strand.
CCTCTTTCAGGTAGCTCAGGTGAGGATTCGCAGACCGATGGGGACGGGCAAGAGTGATGGCCACGGAGCGAACCAGTTAGAAGCCGTGTGAAACCAGTCTTAGTTGTTATGTCTAGTTATGTTTAGATTGTGTGTGTTTTGAAAGAGTTGTAATTTCGAGATTAGCAATTGTAATATTGTCAAGTGGATGTTATGTTGGAAGTTGTTTAAGAGAGTTTATGTAACGTGGATCTTTAAATGTAATTTTCGTTATGGAGTTATTTCTGTTTATGGTATTGTGTTGATCTTTAGCTTAGGATAGCATGTCTATAAATCAACATATTTTCATTAATTATTTCTACTGCCAGTCCCGATATTCCTCGTCGGGGCGTGACAGTGGAGGTGATCCTCCAACACTGCCACAGTAGGGAAGCTTAGCATAATTTGGAAAGCCTCCTCCTCCTACAGTAACAATGGGACGGAGAGAAAAAAGAGGGTTCACGGAATCCTCTTTCAACTCCAAAGGATTCTGTATGCTATAAGACGCTCTTCAAACTTCACCAGAGAAAACCTTATGCAGCCCTCAAACACAAACGCTAGTACCTTCTTATAGAAAAACTATTTGTAAACCCAGACCGATGGCTCAAGGGGGGTATTTTTGGGGGGATAAATCCTACTTCCAATGGGTTTAAAGCAAGGAAGGAGTCCCATGACGTGGATCTCCCTTCCACAGAAGAACATGGACCCAAATCCAACAGGGAATGCCATGCAGAGGAGGCTGCGCATGAATAGGAAATAGAAAGGAATTGGCGACCAGTGCAGCTGTCGTCAATTCAAAGGGCTTCCAGCAAGCTGACGCTAATTCCTAAGCAAAATATGGAAATAAAAAACTTTCCATAATTAAAAATAAGAAATGGCGTCCATCAAAAGAGGCGTTCATTAATTAGCGCCCGCTCGAAGAGGCGTCAATTCTTCAAAATTAAAATCCAATGGAAAATCAAAAATCCAGGAATGAGCGTCCGTTTGAACGGTCGCCAATTCTCCTAAGTCGACACATCCGAAGCCTGAGTCGACCTGGGATGAAAGGAAATGGCAGCACTCCAAAAGGGCGCCCATTAACATGGCAGCCATCTGGAAGGTCGCTAATTCTAAAAAATCTGGAAAAATAGAAAAACCTTCTTATTGAGCCAGTAATGAAGTCCATTTTGGGGTATTACATTGTGACATGAAATTTACTTAACTTAGTATCAATTTTGGCATGTCTATGTAGGTCTATATAACATAAAACTCCACTGGCATAGACAACGGCCTGAGTTTGGCTTGCAAGGTAACAATTCCGTGACATGGTCTCCTCGAATTGTCATAAGCAGCAATGGTTGTAGGAGTCGGGCGAAGATGCTTCTCGGATATGTTGCAGGCCTGAAGAGTGCTTAAAGATAAACATTGATCATTGCACCCATGTCCACTAGAGCTGCATCAATAGCCACTTTATTGATTGTAATTGAAATGTATAGTGGCATCTACCTAGTCTCGGGAGGCGCCAATTCTACCTCAAAAAATGTAATTGCCAATCCCTTGGTAATAGCGGCTAGTGCATAAGGTAGACCATCAGCTGCCATGTCCTCATTCACCATAATCTTTTGGAGAAAGTCCCGGAGAGCATCTTGGTGGACTTTTGACCTCTTCATTAACTTCAAAATGGAGATTTTGGTGGGCATGCGTTCTAGATGATGCAATAAGTCATATTGCGTGCCCGAGAGTAGATTCACCTCTTCTTGATTAGCGACTTACTGCGAGGACTAGGGATTACCCACGGTTGTGTCAGATGGTGGGTAGGTTCGATGAAACATACGTCCACTCCTTAGGGCAAGGCTTTGTGCCGGCAATTGGTTGGTGGAACCCAGGGTCGGCCGCTTAATATGCCTGGTTGGACAGATAAGGGGAATGGGAGTAGGCGATGGCAATGTGGGGATGTCGGAGGTGGTGGCAGGCTTAATGGGTCCAGATGGGAGTATCAGGGATGGAGGGTCAGATGGAGAGGCATGAGTAGAAGCATACGGATTAGTGGGTCCTTGCAGGAGGATTACAGTAAGAGGTGCGCCAATGGGAGATGATGATTGAAGAGGAGTGATCTCACACTGGTCCTGAGCGGATGGTGGATCACCGGATAGTGAACTGCAGGACAGGGAAACGGATCAGGGGGCCCAGGGGAAACCCTTGGGAAAACCCTCCGATGCTTAAGTCAGTGGAGCTATGGCGGGAGCAATAAAGGGAGGTGAGAGCTTGTGCGCGAGATCCCTCTCTACCAGAGGGTGAAGTGGTTCTTGCTCAGGAGCTTTGAGTGTATGAGTGCCCTTACCTTCGTCGGAGGGTCTCCCTGGTTTAAATAGTACGTCGTCTCTTGGAGTCCTGTAAGCCGAGGGATTTCAGGTGGGGGTTACGTCCTCATCGTGGGCTTTCATTGCCTTATCGTGGGAACGTTATCACCTTGGGGAAGAAGAAGTCCCTTGCCTTCCTGAATTCTTGCCTGATGTGGACTCTTAACGGCTATAAAGGATAAGCAATCGTCAGCCGTTCCGAGCTCAGAGAGGCCAGCCCTACCGGGCGATAGGCTTAGCTCGGAAGAGGATGGGTCGGATGGGTCGGCGTACGCCTTCTTCTCCCGGGCGGAGATATGGCTTGGGCCGGACCTTCCCGGTGACCTGACCGACACTCGGGCCCTCCGAGCCTAGAGGTCGCCTAGGAAGGTTGTGTCCACGAGTGATTTTTTATAGGGCTTTCTTCCCAGAGTGGGCCCTGTGGGCTGTCACTTAGGCGAGCTTGGCCTCGTTGGGCTAAGCCTAGTCGGGCTGCTCTTTGAATGGACTACAGAAATCCCCCTCTCCACTTGTCCCCCTCCTACTCCCGAGCCAAAGGAGGCTCGGACGTGATGCGGGACGAGACACGGACACGACAAGCTCGCGATCGTCCCTTAACGAGGGAAGCGTCGGACGTGCGCGATTGAGAAACCGGCAAGAGCTAGGGTGGTCGGCTCTCTCTTTCGTGCCCAGATCGGGTCACGGGACGGTAATGCTCACTCTCGCAGCAGCGGTGATACAAATAGAAAGCGAGCTAGTTACCCTATCATGCTCTCTAGCAGCGGCATAAACAAGTATATATGAAAATAAGCAAATGCCGAGTGTAGGGAGCGAGAACGATACCTCCACGCGCTCGGCGTGGGGACGACGGACCCGGCCAAAACTCGTACTCCCGGGGAACTTAACACACAATAATTACAGTAATGGGAATATGCCCACTCCACGCAGGGAGGTAAAGGGTGACACAAATGGGCCCGGGAGGACCGAATTCGGGATGACGGGCAGCTTTGTGTGTTGATTCGGCTACACGCGTAATCACGACCGTGGGGCCCACGCGCTGTCCGGAGGGGCCGTGTCAGACCCGGTGTCACCGCTGTGGTGGGGACACTGGTAGAAGCGATCCCCGGGCTGGCGGCACGCTGGAACGGCGATCGGAGGCCGGGCGGCTCCGTTCGGTACCCGTCGGAATTGCTGCCCGCGGGCTGGTTGCTGCTGTTTTGCAGCGCGCGCTCGGACGAAAATGGCCGCTGTGATCAGCCCCGTCGCCGGAATGCGACGAAACCAGTGCCGTTGGAAATAGGACTCAAAATCCTCAAACGTAGGGCCAGTGGATTCCTCTGAACCTATGCGGACCAGGGCCTTAGATATTTTTCAATCTTCTGCTCCACTGCTCCAGAAATCTCAGATCAGCATATCAGATCCCTGTAAAAGGCCATTGACCGCCTACTTAAAGTGGGATTTGGACTTTGAGCTATTCTTCAAAGTTGTAGATAATCAAACCACGGAATTGGGACAATTTTGGGAATTGGAGTTGGAGGTGGGGGTGATTTGATATGATTTTTGGAGTGACTGGTGGTCGGATCTGGGAACAGGTGGATAGAACTGTAGATGGGACTGAGGATGATTTTTAGAAAATATGAGATGGACGAACCAAAAATTAAGAAAAATTTTGAATGAAGGGATGGATGGAAGAAAACGCCAGTAAAATTTGTGGGATGAAAAAAAATCAAAAAGTGGGCCTAAGACCTAAAACTCAGGGCGGGTGAAAATGGAAATAGACAGCAGACAGAACAGAAGTGGAAGAGTGGACGAAAATCTAAAAATACTAAACGGGATCTGAATGACAAACCAAAATTTAGGGGATGTTCTTGACACCTCTGGAACACCCAGTAAAATTCCCAGCTCGATCTGAGCTCAGGGCTGAGGTGGGAATTTCGTGGAAGTTGCTGTGGTACTGCGCGGACAGAACTACAGCGGCGGCTCGATGGCGGCACGAACGGCGGCGGCGGCGGCACTGATGATCACCGGAGGGTGGGGAAAGGTGATACCACTCTAGAATGGAGGCTTGGGAAGGGGATAACCAGAGGAGAGAGGGCTGGGGGCGCAGCTAGCTCTTGCTCATTCAACAAAATTCTGGTTTTCATTGATTTTCACATAAAAATACAATCTTTTATATGATTCCAACCAAATCAAGTGTCCACCCTTAGATCTAGGGATGGGGATTGAAGGGCTGGGATTGCATGCCACAAGCACAAAAAAAAACATTAAAAAATGAAGGGCTATTGACTATGGGTAGGTTTTGAATGGAAGGTTGAATGGGGGTAGGTGGGATGGGTGTAGAATGTTGACATTCTTAACCCTTTGTCTACCCATGTGGCATATGACTAGTCCACTCATCTAGAAGGCCACCTAGGCTGGTTGACCAGCCCCACATGGTCTAGGTGGACCAATGGGAAAGGGCTGAGGGCCCCCTTGCTGGTCCCATGGGCAAATTACATAGAAACCCACATAATCTACGGGAGTGACGCATTGGCCGATAAAGCCGTACAATTGTGCGTATACTTTCCCATGGATAAAAAAATAAACTAAAGGATATAAATGTAATATGAGAAGTACTAGTTCGGCGTCGATTCCCATCAACTCTCCCCGGGTGGGAGGAACTCGACCCCGTCGAGTAGGGGTAGGAATGCTCGAGTACTCCGGCGGATCTGTCACCGTGCCAAGTAACGCGGGTACGCTCCACTCCAAATGATCGGCACCTGCTCATTCCATATATACTCGATATGCGAACTGCTATGGGCTAAAGGTGGTCACTCCGAAGGGGCACTCTCAAAAAGGAAGGAAGCAGCTCGAAGACTCACTAGGAATCACCGCTGAGTCCCTATAGGTGACTGATCCGGGTATAGAAGTAGAACCAATCCCATACTCATCAAGTGAGTCCAATCACCTCTTACTCATAAGAGAACGACAACGAGCTTGCACAAGACACATGCAGACTCACCATGCACTAACACACGTATGCAAACCACACAAACAATCGACTCAAAACACACCACACTGTAGACACGCCATTCTTGACGCCTCCTGAGAAAGTCTCATATTACTATATAACGCCCCGCAACGGCTTACGCATTTTGAATCACTCGAGTGCTTCCTTTTCTCGGGTCTTCTTCTGCCTTTTTCGGCATCCGGAATCGTCTCGTCACTGCATTCGGACGGCATCAACACCAGTCAGATGTATCAAGAGGTTCCGGAACCAGGATGTTGACTATCGGGCGGCCGCTGAGTAGGACCCGGGTGGGTCTTAATGGGGGCGTCCAGGCCCCTGGACGCCCCCATATTTTTGATTTTATTTATTTCTTTTCTCAGGGCCTTAAACTAACTAAAAAATATATATATTAATGGAGGCGTCCAGGCCTCTAGACGCCTCCATAAAAACAATAATAAAAAATGTTTGTAAAAAAGCCAGTTGGCATAAAAACACAAATAAATAATAAATAAAAAATATATATTTGGAGGCGTCTAGGACGCCTCCATAAAAACAATTATAAAAAATCAAAATGCCAGCCTTGGCACAAAAGACAAATAAAAAATAATAAAATAATATATTTATGGAGGCGTCCAGGCCTCTGGACGCCTCCATCAAAACCCTCACGGGCGCCGGCCACCGAACGACGGTTTGTCGTGTGTGAAAAAATCCAAAATATGGAGACGTCCAGCCAGCTGGACGCGCCCATTTCTGAATCACGAGGCGCCGCTCACAAAACCACACGTTGTGCCAAACCGCGTGCGGCAGTCGTCGGCTTTCGGTGGACCTGCTTGAGGCGTCCGGGACCCTGGACGCCTCCACAAAAGTATTCCAAAAAAATCAATAAAAATAGAATAAAATATTATTTCGGCCCTGATGGAGGTGTCCAGGGTCCTGGACGCCTCCACCCTCCGGAGCTCTATAAATAGAGCCCCACCCCCTCAGTTCTGGGAGAGCTTCGAAGTGATCCGATAGGCTGCCGGAGCCTAGAGGCTACGGAGTCATTTTCTAACCCGTGGGTTCTTTTGTAGGTGGAGGTTCTGCCGGCTTCTCGGGTGCTCACGCTCGCGAGAGGAAGGTCGTCTTCATCCACCGCGCTTCCACGTCATCCTCACGCTGCCGGAGCTCTGCCGGATTTCACCCTCGGCTCATCCAATAAGCCTTTTCTTCCCCTTTTTCTTCGTAGTTCTTTTGCATTCATCATCTCGCATCCTCTATCCCCCTTCATAAGGGCGCCTCTTCTTTTATACTTCTTACATCCATCATCTCATTTTCCTCCTACTCGAGTCCGAGAGGGGTTTAAAAGATAACACCAACCAGGTGTGTGTCTTGCCATCATTTCGTTATTTTTATCGCAAGGATTTGAATACTACACCTCCATCTTTCTAATCCACTTGTCATTTGTTTGTCGTTGTTTTGCAAGGGTAGCCGAAGAAAGCCCTCTCCGTCGGCCGGCCGGAGGGAGAGGAAGAAGCAACCCGCCATCTCCCGCTCTTGAGGTAGGCGCGATCACTTTCTTATTTTGGGGTCTTTCGGCCCCTGGCGATCACATCTTATTTTCGAGGCCGCGGCGAGTCACTTCCCCAATGGCCGTTTAAATTTCCGTTCTTATATTCTCTTTATACTCTGTTATATTCTGCTCATATTCTCGAGGCCGCGGTGAGTCACTTCCCCAATGGCCGTTTAAATTCCCGCTTTTATATGTTATATTCTTATCTATTCGTGTTCTCGAGGCCGCGGCGAGTCACTTCCCCAATGGCCGTTTAAATTCACGTTCTTATACGTTATATTCTTATCTTTTTGTGTTCTCGAGGCCGCGGCGAGTCACTTCCCCAATGGTTGTTTAAATTCCCGCTCTTTGTATTCTCTCTATATTCTGTCATCTTATTATCTGCTCATATTCTCGAGGCCGCGGCGAGTCACTTCCCCAATGGCCGTTTCAATTCTTGTTATTTAATTTTTGCACCATTCCCGTCCCCCCGAGGTCGCGGCGAGTCACTTCCCGCTATGGCCCTTTAAACCCCATATTTTGCTATATCACACTTGTCCCGCTCGCCCCGCCGGAGCAATCTCCCGTGGTGGCCCCTTCTCTCTCTTCTCTTATTTCTGTGTTGCAGCAAACAAACACCAACACCAAAAGAAAGAAAAGAGGAGCCCGCGCGCGCTCCGCGCCCTCTCCGCTCTTCCCCGAACCGCGTGACGTCGCTCACACACACAAAACAAACCACACAAGGAAAACACACCGACTCATGCACGACTCTAGAAGAAGGTGGTAGCATCAAGCCCACTAGGTGGTGGTATCCTGAGCGGTAGAAGGGTCGCCCAGTTCTTCCCCCAAGGCATAGTACTCATCGGCTAGTGCCTCATCGGCCACGTAATTGACATACTGAAGCTCGGGAGGTGCGGACCCTCCAATACCTAAGGCTAGGGTGGCGCGAGCGGGACACTCACTGGCAATGTGGCCAAATCCGTGACAGTGGAAACACTGCACTCGTGATCGACTACTCTCCCCGATAAGAGGGGCCCTACCCTTATCCTCCCGACGGGTAGGGGGCGTAGGTAACAAGGGTGGAGGTGTAGGCGCCGTGGGCAATAGCGGGGGAAGTGTCGGGGCCAGGGGGCGGGCCATGTGTACCGGGGGACGGGCAACGGGTGCCGGTGGATGGGGTGGAGGTAGATCCCGTGGTGGGGGAGGTCGAGGTCTAGGAGCGAAGTGCTCCTGACAGGTGGGCTCCTGAGGACGAGCCATGGGTCCCCTCGGGTATGAACCTAAGGAGCCACGGGAATCACTACGGGAAGGAGCGGGGCTCCACCGAGGAATAGACTCGAACTCGCCCTCGAATTGCTCCATCTCGAGAGCAACTTGATATGCATCCTCCAACTTGTCCACCTTGCGGCGGAGAAGCTCATACCGTAGGTGCGGGCGTAGACCACGCCGAAACTGAGAGACGGTAAGGGAATCCTCCTCCGTGGCATCGCATCGCAAGTAGTACTCATCAAATTCGGCGATGTAATCCGAGACGGACCAGTCTCCTTGGGTGAGACTTTGCCACCTCTCTATAAGACGCTGGCGGTAGGAGGTAGGGAGGTACTTCTTCCTAAGTTTCTCCCTCATATCGGTCCATGTATCGATCGGGGGTTCTTGACGATGAAACAATAGGTTCTCCATGTTTCTCCAATAGGTTTGGGCTTGGCCTAAAAGTTTCATCCTGGCATACTTGACTTTTCGTTGGTCCGACATCTCGAACCACTCAAAATATCGATCCATACCAGCCTCCCAATCAAGGTAGACCTTCGGGTCTAAGGACCCGTCAAAGGTGGGAGGGTCGGCCCGAACGGTCCGAATTGCCCGTTCATCCATATCTTGGTCATGGGTACGCCGTGTATGGCGATGATCACGACCATGTCCCCGATGCTCATTATCGGACTCGTAGTCATGCACCTCGGGGACTTCGTGCCTCCTAGTAGCTACCCCTTGAACCCTTGGAGTCGCGGGTTGATGAACCGGCTCCGGTTGACCTTGTGTAGGTGGGGCGGGTGCCTGGACTGGGACAATCGGGTGTGTCTCGGCTGGTCCTTTCTCTAGTGCGGTGACTCTCCCGACCAATCCCTGAACGGACTGGCTTGACCCGACGGCCCTATCCTCTACGGCCTTCACCCTCTCTTCTAGGCGGGTGCCTAGATCATTCACTTGGGTACTCAACCCTTCCATCCTATCCACTCGGGTGCTTAGCACTTCAAAGCGATCACTCAACCCATCCATTTTTCCCATAAGAGTTCGGAACATAGTGGCCACCTCATCGGAACTATAGACTCGGGATTCCGCCATTGGTGGTGGTGGGGGTGAGTATTGAGTACCTCGACGAGTGGGCATGCAAGACACGGAGTAGGAGACACCGACTAATGCAAATGCACACTACAAGATGATGCACCTAGACGTAACCAAAACTCGGCACGTGGCGGAGTTAATCGATCTGAAGATCACTCGCGCAAGTGTGCGGTCTCCCCGATAGGCATAGCCTAACGTTCGGACAACACCTTTTGATATACCGAGTAAAGGGATGCAAATGCGAAAAGACACTTTTTTTGTTTGTTTTAAAACAATGATGACCCTAAACACGACTTAGACCGACTAATGACTAGACGTAAATGACACTCTTTTTTTTTTTGACACCCTAGACTCAACTCGCTCTGATACCAAATTGATGCGGGATGAGACACGGACACGACAAGCTCACGATCGTCCCTTAACGAGGGAAGCGTCGGACGTGCGCGGTTGAGAAACCGGCAAGAGCTAGGGTGGTCGGCTCTCTCTTTCGTGCCCAGATCGGGTCACGGGACGGTAATGCTCACTCTCGCAGCAGCGGTGATACAAATAGAAAGCGAGCTAGTTACCCTATCATGCTCTCTAGCAGCGGCATAAACAAGTATATATGAAAATAAGCAAATGCCGAGTGTAGGGAGCGAGAACGATACCTCCACGCGCTCGGCGTGGGGACGACGGACCCGGCCGAAACTCGTACTCCCAGGGAACTTAACACACAATAATTACAGCAATGGGAATATGCCCACTCCACACAGGGAGGTAAAGGGCGACACAAATGGGCCCGGGAGGACCGAATTCGGGATGACGGGCAGCTTCGTGTGTTGATTCGGCTACACGCGTAATCACGACCGTGGGGCCCACGCGCTGTCCGGAGGGGCCGTGTGGGACCCGGTGTCACCGCTGCGGTGGGGACACTGGTAGAAGCGATCCCCGGGCTGGCGGCACGCTGGAACGGCGATCGGAGGCCGGGCGGCTCCGTTCGGTACCCGTCGGAATTGCTGCCACGGGCTGGTTGCTGCTGTTTTGCAGCGCGCGCTCGGACGAAAATGGCTGCTGTGATCAGCCCCGTCGCCGGAATGCGACGAAACCAGTGCCGTTGGAAAGAGGACTCAAAATCCTCAAACGTAGGGCCAGTGGATTCCTCTGAACCTATGCGGACCAGGGCCTTAGATATTTATCAATATTCTGCTCCACTGCTCCAGAAATCTTAGATCAGCATATCAGATCCCTGTAAAAGGCCGTTGACCACCTACTTAAAGTGGGATTAGGACTTTGAGCTCTTCTTCAACGTTGTAGATAATCAAACCACGGAACTGAGACAATTTTGGGAATTGGAGTTGGAGGTGGGAGTGATTTGATATGATTTTTGGAGTGACTGGTCGTCGGATCTGGGAACAGGTGGATAGAACTGTAGATGGGACTGAGGATGATTTTTAGAAAATATGAGATGGACGAACAAAAAATTAAGAAAAATTTTGGATGAAGGGATGGATGGAAGGAAATGCCAGTAAAATTTGTGGGATGAACAAAAATCAAAAAGTGGGCCTAAGACCTAAAACTCAGGGCGGGTGAAAATAGAAACAGACAGCAGACAAAACAGAAGTGGAAGAGTGGACGATAATCTAAAAATACTAAACGGAATCTGAATGACAAACCAAAATTTAGGGGATGTTCTTGACACCTCTGGAACACCCAGTAAAATTTCCAGCTCGATCTGAGCTCAGGACTGAGGTGGGAATTTCGTGGAAGTTACTGTGGTACTGCGCGGACAGAACTGCAGTGGCGGCTCGATGGCGGCACGAACGGCGGCGGCGGCGGCACCGATGATCACCGGAGGGTGGGGAAAGGAGATACCACTCTAGAATGGAGGCTTGGAAGGGGAGAACCAGAGGAGAGAGGGCTGGGGGCGTAGCTAGCTCTTGCTCATTCAACAAAATTCTGATTTTCATTGATTTTCACATAAAAATACAATCTTTTATATGATTCCAACCAAATCAATTGTCCACCCTTAGATCTAGGGATGGGGATTGAAGGGCTGGGATTGCATGCCACAAACACAAAAAAAAACATTAAAAAATGAAGGGGGGGGGGCGGCCTATTGACTATGGGTAGGTTTTGAATGGAAGGTTGAATGGGGGTAGGTGGGATGGGTGTAGAATGTTGACATTCTTAACCCTTTGTCTGCCCATGTGGCATATGACTAGTCCACTCATCTAGAAGGCCACCTAGGCTGGTTGACCAGCCCCACATGGTCTAGGTGGACCAATGGGAAAGGGCTGAGGGCCCCTTACTGGTCCCATGGGCAAATTACATAGAAACCCACATAATCTACGGGAGTGACGCATTGGCCGATAAAGCCGTACAATTGTGCGTATACTTTCCCATGGATAAAAAAATAAACTAAAGGATATAAATGTAATATGAGAAGTACTAGTTCGGCGTCGATTCCCATCAACTCTCCCCGGGTGGGAGGAACTCGACCCCGTCGAGTAGGGGTAGGAATGCTCGAGTACTCCGGCGGATCTGTCACCGTGCCAAGTAACGCGGGTACGCTCCACTCCAAATGATCGGCACCTGCTCATTCCATATATACTCGATATGCGAACTGCTATGGGCTAAAGGTGGTCACTCCGAAGGGGCACTCTCAAAAAGGAAGGAAGCAGCTCGAAGACTCACTAGGAATCACCGCTGAGTCCCTATAGGTGACTGATCCGGGTATAGAAGTAGAACCAATCCCATACTCATCAAGTGAGTCCAATCACCTCTTACTCATAAGAGAACGACAACGAGCTTGCACAAGACAGATGCAGACTCACCATGCACTAACACACGTATGCAAACCACACAAACAATCGACTCAAAACACACCACACAAAACAAACCACACAAGGAAAACACACCGACTCATGCACGACTCCAGAAGAAGGTGGTAGCATCAAGCCCACTAGGTGGCGGTATCCTGAGCGGCAGAAGGGTCGCCCAGTTCTTCCCCCAAGGCATAGTAGTCATCGGCTAGTGCCTCATCGGCCACGTAATTGACATACTGAAGCTCGGGAGGTGCGGACCCTCCAATACCTAAGGCTAGGGTGGCGCGAGCGGGACACTCACTGGCAATGTGGCCAAATCCGTGACAGTGGAAACACTGCACTCGTGATCGACTACTCTCCCCGATAAGAGGGGCCCTACCCTTATCCTCCCGACGGGTAGGGGGCGTAGGTAACAAGGGTGGAGGTGTAGGCGCCGTGGGCAATAGCGGGGGAAGTGTCGGGGCCAGGGGGCGGGCCATGTGTGCCGGGGGACGGGCAACGGGTGCCGGTGGATGGGGTGGAGGTAGATCCCGTGGTGGGGGAGGTCGAGGTCTAGGAGCGAAGTGCTCCTGACGGGTGGGCTCCTGAGGATGAGCCATGGGTCCCCTCGGGTATGAACCTAAGGAGCCACGGGAATCACTACGGGAAGGAGCGGGCTCCACCGAGGAATAGACTCGAACTCGCCCTCGAATTGCTCCATCTCGAGAGCAACTTGATATGCATCCTCCAACTTGTCCACCTTGCGGTGGAGAAGCTCATACCGTAGGTGCGGGCGTAGACCACGCCGAAACTGAGAGACGGTAAGGGAATCCTCCTCCGTGGCATCGCATCGCAAGTAGTACTCATCAAATTCGGCGATGTAATCCGAGACGGACCGGTCTCCTTGGGTGAGACTTTGCCACCTCTCTATAAGACGCTGGCGGTAGGAGGTAGGGAGGTACTTCTTCCTAAGTTTCTCCCTCATATCGGTCCATGTATCGATCGGGGGTTCTTGACGATGAAACAATAGGTTCTCCATGTTTCTCCAATAGGTTTGGGCTTGGCCTAAAAGTTTCATCCTGGCATACTTGACTTTTCGTTGGTCCGACATCTCGAACCACTCAAAATATCGATCCATACCAGCCTCCCAATCAAGGTAGACCTTCGGGTCTAAGGACCCGTCAAAGGTGGGAGGGTCGGCCCGAACGGTTCGAATGGCCCGTTCATCCATATCTTGGTCATGGGTACGCCGTGTATGGCGATGATCACGACCATGTCCCCGATGCTCATTATCGGACTCGTAGTCATGCACCTCGGGGACTTCGTGCCTCCTAGTAGCTACCCCTTGAACCCTTGGAGTCGCGGGTTGATGAACCGGCTCCGGTTGACCTTGTGTAGGTGGGGCGGGTGCCTGGACTGGGACAATCGGGTGTGTCTCGGCTGGTCCTTTCTCTAGTGCGGTGACTCTCCCGACCAATCCCTGAACGGACTGGCTTGACCCGGCGGCCCTATCCTCTACGGCCTTCACCCTCTCTTCTAGGCGGGTGCCTAGATCATTCACTTGGGTACTCAACCCTTCCATCCTATCCACTCGGGTGCTTAGCACTTCAAAGCGATCACTCAACCCATCCATTTTTCCCATAAGAGTTCGGAACATAGTGGCCACCTCATCGGAACTATAGACTCGGGATTCCGCCATTGGTGGTGGTGGGGGTGAGTATTGAGTACCTCGACGAGTGGGCATGCAAGACACGGAGTAGGAGACACCGACTAATGCAAATGCACACTACAAGATGATGCACCTAGACGTAACCAAAACTCGGCACGTGGCGGAGTTAATCGATCCGAAGATCACTCGCGCAAGTGTGCGGTCTTCCCGATAGGCATAGCCTAACGTTCGGACAACACCTTTTGATATACCGAGTAAAGGGATGCAAATGCGAAAAGACACTTTTTTTGTTTGTTTTAAAACAATGATGACCCTAAACACGACTTAGACCGACTAATGACTAGACGTAAATGACACTCTTTATATTTTTTTGACACCCTAGACTCAACTCGCTCTGATACCAAATTGATGCGGGACGAGACACGGACACGACAAGCTCGCGATCGTCCCTTAACGAGGGAAGCGTCGGACGTGCGCGGTTGAGAAACCGGCAAGAGCTAGGGTGGTCAGCTCTCTCTTTCGTGCCCAGATCGGGTCACGGGACGGTAATGCTCACTCTCGCAGCAGCGGTGATACAAATAGAAAGCGAGCTAGTTACCCTATCATGCTCTCTAGCAGCGGCATAAACAAGTATATATGAAAATAAGCAAATGCCGAGTGTAGGGAGCGAGAACGATACCTCCACGCGCTCGGCGTGGGGACGACGGACCCGGCTGAAACTCGTACTCCCGGGGAACTTAACACACAATAATTACAGCAATGGGAATATGCCCACTCCACGCAGGGAGGTAAAGGGCGACACAAATGGGCCCGGGAGGACCGAATTCGGGATGACGGGCAGCTTCGTGTGTTGATTCGGCTACACGCGTAATCACGACCGTGGGGCCCACGCGCTGTCCGGAGGGGCCGTATGGGACCCGGTGTCACCGTTGTGGTGGGGACACTGGTAGAAGCGATCCCTGGGCTGGCGGCACGCTGGAACGGCGATCGGAGGCCGGGCGGCTCCGTTCGGTACCCGTCGGACTTGCTGCCCACGGGCTGGTTGCTGCTGTTTTGCAGCGCGAGCTCGGACGAAAATGGCCGCTGTGATCAGCCCCGTCGCCGGAATGCGACGAAACCAGTGCCGTTGGAAAGAGGACTCAAAATCCTCATACGTAGGGCCAGTGGATTCCTCTGAACCTATGCGGACCAGGGACTTAGATATTTTTCAATCTTCTGCTCCACTGCTCCAGAAATCTCATATCAGCATATCAGATCCTTGTAAAAGGCCGTTGACTGCTTACTTACAGTGGGATTCGGACTTTGAGCTCTTCTTCAAAGTTGTAGATAATCAAACCACGGAACTGGGACAATATTGGGAATTGGAGTTGGAGGTGGGGGTGATTTGATATGATTTTTGGAGTGACTGGTGGTCGGATCTGGGAACAGGTGGATAGAACTGTAGATGGGACTGAGGACGATTTTTAGAAAATATGAGATGGACGAACCAAAAATTCAGAAAAATTTAGATGAAGGGGTGGATGGAAGGAAACGCCAGTAAAATTTGTGGGATGAACAAAAATCAAAAGTGGGCCTAAGACCTAAAAATCAGGGCAGGTGAAAATGGAAACAGACAGCAGACAGAACAGAAGTGGAAGAGTGAAAGAAAATCTAAAAATACTAAACTGGATCTGAATGACAAACTAAAATTTAGGGGATGTTCTTGACACCTCTGGAACACCCAGTAAAATTCCCAGCTCGATCTGAGCTCAGGGCTGAGGTGGAAATTTCGTGGAAGTTGCTATGGTACTGCGCGGACAGAACTGCAGCGGCGGCTCGATGGCGGCACGAACTGCGGCGGCGGCGGCACCGATGATCACCGGAGGGTGGGGAAAGGAGATACAACTCTAGAATGGAGGCTTGGGAAGGGGAGAACCAGAGGAGAGAGGGCTGGGGGCGTAGCTAGCTCTTGCTCATTCAACAAAATTCTGATTTTCATTGATTTTCACATAAAAATACAATCTTTTATATGATTCCAACCAAATCAATTGTCCACCCTTAGATCTAGGGATGGGGATTGAAGGGCTGGGATTGCATGCCACAAACATAAAAAAAAACATTAAAAAAGGAAGCGGGGGGGGGGCTATTGACTATGGGTAGGTTTTGAATGGAAGGTTGAATGGGGGTAGGTGGGATGGGTGTAGAATGTTGACATTCTTAACCCTTTGTCTACCCATGTGGCATATGACTAGTCCACTCATCTAGAAGGCCACCTAGGCTGGTTGACCAGCCCCACATGGTCTAGGTGGACCAATGGGAAAGGGCTGAGGGCCCCCTTGCTGGTCCCATGGGCAAATTACATAGAAACCCACATAACCTACGGGAGTGACGCATTGGCCGATAAAGTCGTACAATTGTGCGTATACTTTCCCATGGATAAAAAAATAAACTAAAGGATATAAATGTAATATGAGAAGTACTAGTTCGGCGTCGATTCCCATCAGGACGAGTAGTATTTGAGGGCTTTGGACCGGAGTGGCTCAGGTGGGTGGAGATCTGGCGGTGTTATCAAGCCACGTGCCGTGGTCACCTGGGCCCATAATAATTGTGATCCTGACGGATTTGAAATGAAGGGGCCCCCTTTTTCTCGGAGGTCGGAACGACGCGCCGCCTCCCGCGAGGGTTTATAGGTGTCGGGCGCTGGTTGTCATTCCAGACTCTCTAGGGTTTTGGCTTTCCTTCACTCCTTTGCTTTTGGGGCTCCTTGATGCGCCGTGAAGACACAGCGGAGGAGCAGAGACTTGCGGCGGCGTTTGAGGAGTTGGCGAGGATAACTGCGGAGGCGGTCCGGCAGCTTCCTCTTCCCCCGGAATCTTTGAGATCCCTTGAGAATTCTTCTTCCAGCTCTTCCTCGGAATCCATGGCGGACCAGCGTTTGTGTGCTGAAGGATGGGGCGACGAACCGGTGGTGAGAGTGCCCGTCCTGAATCGCAGCGAACTAGGGGAAGCTGAGGTGAAGAGGCTGGAGCACAGGTTCCATCTGCCTCTTAGGTACAACTTTGTTGCTGCTGCCCCGTATGAGACGAGTCTGGATGACCGCACGGGCCACATCTGCACCTTTCTTCTGGCGTGGAAGAGCAGGTTTCGCCTCCCCTTCGAGCCCTTCGTCCTCACACTCCTCAATTTTTTCCAGTTGGCGCCCATTCAGTTGGTTGCCAACTCGTACCTCCTCCTTTCTGCCTTTTGAATTCTCTACCGTCAGTGCAGGGTTCCTCCTTCCTTGGATCTTTTCCATTATTTCTTTGAGTTGAAGGCGCATCCGTCGACAGGGAAAGGTTTTTACTTCATCCAGGCAAGGAGGAACATGAGCTGCATTTCGCTGGCGGCAAAGGATTCCTCGCATAAAGGGTGGAAGACCCAATTTTTCTGGGTGAAGATACATTCGATGGAGGAAACCTGGAGATGCCAAGTGATGCCCAATTTCCACCCGAATATCCCTCCCCGGTAGGAGGAGTTCCCTTCAGATGTGGAGGAGTATGCCCCTCGTCTGCTGAAGCATCGCCAGTCTACCGAGGAGTTGGTGACGCCGGAGAATGTCGAGCGGTGTCTTCTCACGCGGCTGAAGCCGTCAGGTACCACCATCTATGTTTTTCTGTGGGGGTTGCCTTTCTTTTCCTGATCACGCCTTCTCCTCTGTTGCAGACACTAGGCGGGAGCCTCTGGAGGAAGTTGCTGAGATCATCGATCTTGCTGACGACTCGGCGGCTGATGAGCCGAGCGTCCCGGTGGGTCGCTCCCAAGCCCGAGATAAGGGCAAGGGGGCAGCTTCCGAGGGGGCCTCACGGCTGGGCGGCACAAAGTGCAAGGATCCCATGGAGGGAAGGTTGCGGGAAGCCGCAAAGGCCAGGAAACGGGCCAAGAAGGCCGGTCTCTTCATCACTACCGGGGGTGACTCTGGTTCGGCGGTGCTCCCCTCTTGTGGGCAAGATGGGGCCGACCCAACCGGGCTGACTCCCCCATCCGCCGAGCGAGAGAGGGCCGAGGAGACCAGGGGCCCCTCAAAGGATGGTGATGATGGGTCGGCTCTCCCCTCGGTGGGAACAGAGGGGCCGAAGTAGAAATAGTCGAGGCCGAGACCGGGGGGTCGGTCGAGGTGGGTGATGTCTCGAGTGGCGATGCGCGGGCCAAGATAGTTGAGATCGGGGGTTCGCCTGTAGAGGCGTCGCAGCCCCAAACGTCTGTGGTGCATGGGTCGGCAGAGCTCGCAGCGCCGATCGAGGCCAGGGGTTCTCCCGTAGGGGCGTCGCAACCCCAGTCGACCGTAGTGCGCGGAGCGGCTTAACCCGCATCTCGATCCGGACCTTCTAGCGAGGTGCCGGGCGCGGAAGGGGTTCCCATGCCGGTGGCGCTAGAAAGGCTCGGTATCTCGAGGAATCTGTACAAGCTCTGCCGCGAGGTGTCTGCGAGGATAAAAGGCGGAGACAAGCGTCACTCCCCGGCCGGGGTCCTCGACGTCATCATGGAGGGCGGCCTGGTCATGGCCCAGATGGGGGCCACGATGGCGGAGACCTATGCCCGGGGGGAGTCGGAGCGGTCGAACCTCGCTTGGACCCTCGGGGGGTGTGAGAGGAAGTTGGCTCAGCTCAATGACGCGCACGAGGGGCTCCGGCGGGAGTTCTCCGCGATCAGGGCGTTGGCGCGGTCGAGCCGACTGGAAGTCGGAGCGTTGACTGAGCAGCTAGCCAAGGCCCGAGAATCGCTTGAGAGGAAAAGCAAACTCCTTGAGGAGGAGCGCCTTCACCATCTCGAGCAGGCCAACCGTTGGGAGGCTGGGCGCGCCGAGCTGGTGGACCGAGCAGAGGCAGCGGAGCGCCTTCGTTTTGAGGCCGAGGCCGACCGAACTGAGGCGGAGGAGCGATCGGCGGAGACCGTGGAGCGGGTGGCCGAGGCTGAGCTGAAGTCGGCTGAGGCAGAGAGGTGATCAGTGGAGGCCGAGGAGCGTGCGGTTGAGGTGGAGTGGACGTCGGCCGAGCTTGCCGAGAGAATGGGGCTGGTCTGAGCGGAGGTGATCGAGCAATACAGGGGCTTGGAGGCCTACCTAGCCGACCTGCAGGAAGCTGCCCTTCCACACTTCGAGGCGGCACTTCGCCGAGGCATCCGCAAAGGGTTCGAGTAGGGTTACCACCGGGCCATTGCCTATGCCGAGGCACAAGATTCTGGGATCGACTTCCCTTCTGGCCAGTGCTATGACTCGGACGAGTCATCTTCTAGCTCGTCTGCGCCGGGCGGGGAAGATCCAGAGAGCTCTTCTCCGGTGGGGTCACCAACTCCGGTTGCCTCGGGAGGGCTCGCGACAGAGGCAGTTCCCACGCAGGCAGGGTCAGTGCCAAGGCCGGCTATCACCGAGGGTGCCGGGGGTGAAACACCCGTGCCTTCCATTCCCGAGCTTCAAAGTGGGCCTGAGGCCTGATGTATCGCTCTATTTTGCCTTCTTCCTTTGTTTGTCTCTTTTCGTTTTCTGAAAAAGAAAGATTTTCCTTTTTGCAAGGCAATAAATGACTTACTTGTTCCTTGCCTTTCTTGCCGTGGTTCGATTAGCGTATCTGCAGTAGTTGGAAATTGCCGATACGTCCTGCGTGGTTTTTGCATGCCGGTTGGACGGGCCCCTGACAGGGTGTCTTTCTATTTTCTCACACTTTGAATGCCTGTCTGCCTCGTGTATCCTGCTGAGGCGGGAAACGAGGGGTTTGAGGTGACCGTTCAGAGGGGAAAATTCCTTTGGCGTGTTTTCAAGGGGGGAGTCATTTAAGGCAAGTAGCCTCCCTTAGCCTATAAAAAGACCGAAGGGCGTCCCTTCCTCTCCGTCGCTTAGGATTTTCACTACCAGTCTTTCCTTGCCCCTTCTTCATGTTGCGTTGTGCCGTTGCATTCGGAGCATGGAGGATCCTTCGGAAGACGACGCTGCCGGTGATGGAGGAGCAGAGAGTTCTTGCTGCTTTGCGCTGTTGAGCAGGTCTGACGGTCGTCGCGCGGGGTTGAGACGGGTCCGATGGTCGTCGCGCGGATCTGGGGAGGGTTCGACATGCGGAGGCACGCCCCCTTTACCAGTTCCCGCGAGGCTTCCCGGGGGGCGCCGAGATGGAGGACAGATGGGGGCATCCGGGACACCCGCCGCCACTCTCTCTCTCTGCTCGCTCCAGGGGTGGGGAGGAAGAAAATTAAGCTCCCTCCTTTCTGGGCCCTCCCCTGCCATTTCTTTCACTCTGCGGAGGCTGCTTGCTCTCTGTACGTTCCAAAGAATTGGCAGGTTGGGAAGGAGGAGGCCTTCATAGGCGTTCCTTCCCTCTTCCTCTTCCAAGTTCAACTTGGAAGGTAGCCTTCCTTCTTTTAAATCCCTCTGTCACCTTTGTCACGGGCCACCCGAGCCAATTGGGTCGACCGCCTCTTGTCCGAGCCAGTTTCTACACGAGGCAGAGTCAGTGGCTGGACCCGAGGAGATCAAGACCGAGTCGGCCGAGCGATGGCCTCTTGCATTAGTGCTAGATGGATTTTTTGCTTTTTGCTATGCGATGTACTGGCTTTGCCTTTCTGATGTACCAACAATTGTTTGAATGAAAAGAAGAAAGTTTTATTTCATCCAACTTGTTTGCACAAATTCAAAAGTAGAATTTGCGTAGTGTGGCTGCGTTCCACGTCCGAGGGATGGGTTCCCCTTCCATTGTAGCTAGCATGTACGCACCTTTCCCGAGCGTCTCGACCACTCGATAGGGGCCTTCCCAGTTAGGGGATAGCTTGCCCGCCGCCTCTAGTGGTTGAGAGGCTTCGGCTTTCCTGAGGACGAAGTCTCCTGGTTGGAAGTGCTTGTCTCGGACTTTGGCGTTGTAGTATCGAGTGAGGCGGCGCTTGTATTCCGTTGCTCGGATGCTGGCGATCTCTCGAAGTTCATCTGCTAGGTCGAGATTCTCGAGTAACTTTTGCTCGTTTACCTCGGGCGAGAAGCGGATGACTTGGAGAGAAGGGTTGGCAACCTCTAATGGAATAACGGCCTCAGTGCCATATACCAACTGGAAAGGACTCTCACCGATTGCCGTTCTGGGAGTCGTTCTGTGTGACCAAAGTACGCTAGGCAATTCCTCGAGCCAACTACCATTGGCCTTGCCGAGTCTGGTCTTTATGCCTTTTAAGATAGTCTTATTGGCATTTTCGACCAGCCCGTTGGCCTGAGGGTGGGCGACCGAGGTGAAGTGGTTGCGAATGCCTAGGTCGGCGCATCTATCTCAAAAATAGCGAGAATCAAATTACCGACCGTTGTCGCTCACTATCACCCGGGGGATGCCGTAACGACAGATGATCGACTTCCAGACGAAACTCCAGACGACTGTCTCAGTGATCCTTGCCGTGGCTTCGGCCTCGATCCACTTGGCGAAGTAGTCGATGGCGATGATAATAAACTTCTTCTAGGCCTGAGCCGTGGGGAACGGCCCAAGGATGTCGATCCCCCACCGAGCGAAGGGATATGGCTCGGTCAGGGTGACGAGCTCCGTAGCCGGCTGATGGACTAAGTGGTCGAATTGCTGGCATCGGTCGCACTATTGTACGTGGGCCGTGCAGTCGCGCTGTAGGGTGGGCCACCAGTAACCGTACCGTAGCAGGATCCTTGCGAGCGATCTTTCTCCTGAATGCGCTCCGCATAGACCTTCATGAATCTCTTGGATGGCTCGGCTGGCTCCGTCGGGGTCGAGACACTTCAGGAGGGGACCGGAGAAAGATCTCCGATAGAGAGTGTCGTCTAGAATGACGAAGCGCTAGGCTTGGTACTTCATTCTGCGAGCTTCTCGAGGGTCGGGAGGCTCTTGGGAGTCCTGGAGCCATGACAAGTAGGGGGCACGCCAGTCGCTGAGAATGGCCGAGTCAACAGCGAGGAGCTCCGAGTCAATGCTCGGGCGCTCTAGCTCTTCAAGGAGGACCGATCAGGTGCCTTCAGGATCAAGAGAAGAGGCCAACCGAGAGAGGGCGTCCGCCCGGGAGTTTTCCTCCTAAGCTATTCGGACTACCTCAAATCCCTCGAACTGTTGGGCCAGGTCTCTGACCAATTGGAGGTATTTGATCATTGGTAACTCTCGAGCTTCGTACTCGCCATTGATTTGGCTAGCGACCAGCTGGGAGTCAGTGTGGATTTTGACTCTCTCAGCCCCCAGCCGTCGGGCCATCCGTGCTCCCAAGATAAGGGCCTCGTACTCAGAAGCGTTGTTGGATGCCGGGAAGTTGAACTTCAAGGCGTACTGTAGCTCTTCTCCTTCGGGGGACTTCAGGAGGATTCCGGCACCACTACCGACCGAATTGGAGGATCCGTCAACGAACAACTCCCAGGTTGGCCAGGGTGCGGATGGAGATCTTTCTTCAGTCGGGACGGTGCTCTCGGCGATGAAGTCGGCGAGCGCTTGGCCTTTCACAGCTGAGCGCGGCCGATAGGATATATCGTAGGCCCCGAGCATGATGGCCCACTTGACGAGTCACCCCGAAGCTTCGGGATGGGCCCGAATCTTCTTTAATGGTTCGCCGGTCAGTACAGTGATGGGGTGGCCCTGGAAATAGGGTCAGAGGCGCTTGGCGAAGGTAACCAACGCTAGCACGAGTTTCTCGGTTGCGGGGTACCTCCTCTCAGCCTCGTTGAGCACCTTGCTGGTGTAGTAGACCGGCCTCTCGACTCCCGAGTCATTTCTGACTAGGACTGAGCTGACTATGGATGGTGTTACCGAGAGATAGAGTAGAAAGACTTCGCCCGGAACGGGCTTGGAGAGCACCGGGGGCGAGGCCAGGAACTCCTTAAGCTCGGCGAACGCTCTCTGGCATTCCTCATCCCATGCGAACGTAGCAGATACCAACTTGGGCCCCCTCAATAGCTTGAAGAAGGGCATGCATCGTTCGGCCGCACGGGATAGGAAGCGGCTGAGAGCGGTGACACGCCCAGTTAGGCGCTGGACGTCCTTGATGCTGGTGGGCAGACGCATGTCCAGGATGGCCTGGACCTTGTCGGGGTTGGCTTCGATCCCACGCTGAGTGACCAAGAAACCCAGGAACTTCCCAGATCTCACTCCGAAGGCGCACTTGGCAGGATTGAGCTTCATGTTGTACTTCAGGAGGGTGCCGAAGGTTTCAGCGAGGTCGGGGACGTGGTCTTGGGCCTTGGGGGTCTTGACGAGCATGTCGTCAATGTAGGCTTCGACGTTCTGACCTAGTTGCTCCTCGAACATGTGATTGACCAGCCTTTGATACGTAGCTCCAGCGTTCTTCAACCCAAAAGGCATTCGGGTGTTGCAGTATATGCCGTAGTCGGTGATGAAGGCGATCTTCTCGACATCTTCTGGGTCCATCCTGATCTGATGGTAACCTGAATAGATGTCTAGGAAGCTGAGTATCTCATTGCCCGAGGTTGAGTCAACCAATTGGTCGATGCTCGGTAACGGATAGCAGTCCTTTGGAGTGGCCTTATTCAGATCGGTGAAGTCCACGCACATCTGCCATTTGCCCGAAGCTTTAGGGACCAGGACGACATTGGCTAGCCACGTCGGGTACAGGACCGGTCTGAAGAGGACAGTCTCTTGTCCCTTGGTGACCTGCGCCTTGATGATCGCCTGCTTCTCTGGTGCATGCTTCCTTCTGCGTTGCTGAACGGGCTTCATGGCGGAGTCAAGGTTGAGCTTGTGCATTACGGTCTCCTCTAATATCCCAGGGAGTTGATCATCGGACCAAGCAAAAACTCAGATGTACTCAGAAAGGAATTTCTTATATTACTGCTCAACCTTGGGCGGTAGGTCGGCTCCGATCCTTACTCCTAGGGTCGGGTCATCATTTAGGAAAACCGTTAGTAATTCGCCACCAGACTCGGTGGTTGCGGTTTTATCCTCGACTCCCCGGGGGCCCTTGTCCTTCCCGTCCGGCCTTGTGGCCTCTACCGAGATATTGTAGCACCTTCTAGCCGTGGCTTGGTCACCTCGGACTTCCCCCAACCCATTTTTGGTGGGGAACTTCACTTTTTGGTGATAGGTAGATGGTACGGCCTTTATCCGGCTGAGGATTCCCCGGTCGAAGATGGCGTTGTACGCTATCATACCTTTAATCACTATGAAGTCCACCATGACCGTAACGGTTTTGGGTGGGGTGCCGAGGGTAACCGGCAGGCTTAGGGCTCCCTCAGGATAGGTGGCCAGGCCATTAAACCCGCAGAGGGGGGTTCGGACCGGGCGGAGTTTGGATGGATCCTCCCCCATCTTAAGGAAACAGTCATAAGACAGTACATCATGGGCACTCCCATTGTCAAATAGGATTCTATCTACGTTACAATGGTTTATCGTAGCAGAGATCACGAGGGCGTCGTCATGCGGGGTGCTTAGCCCTTCCAGGTCTCGGTCGGAGAAGACTATGACCTGGGGCTCACTTGGCAGGGCCTTGGGAGGCTCTATGGCTCGGCTCGCCCGCTCGGCATGACGCTTCCTTCCTCGACTGCTGTCGCCTCCTGATGCCGTCCCTCCGGAGATGACGTTGATGTGGACCCCTCGGGGGGCATTGTCAATCTCCTCTGCGGCGCCTCGATCTTCTTTACGCTCGGCAGCGAATCGAGCTAGGTGACCCAGACGGATGAGGCGCTCGATCTCATCCTGGAGCAGGTGGCAGTCACCGGTGTGGTGCCCGTGATCGCCGTGGAATAAGCAATGCTTGCCGCGGCTGCGGTTCTTCAACCTCATCGGCTCGGGTTGGCGGAGAAGTCCCGAGTCTTTGATGTCTTCATATATCTCATAGACCAGTGCGGCTAGTGGGGTGTACCGCTCGTACTTCCGCTTGCACTCCCCATCACGGTCACTCTTTTTCCCCGGGCCTATGTTTGGCTCAGGAGCCCGCTTCTTGTCCCCCTCCCGACCTGGGCCGGTTGCATCTCGACAAGCGCTGAGCACTTCTTCGCACTCGGCGTGGCGCAAAGCCAGAGTCACTAGCTCGGCGAGGGTCAAGGGAGGGTGGAGGACAAGCTCGCGGCGGAGATTCTCGTCCCTGGTGCCCGCAGTCAGTGCGGTTATGGCTGAGGCCACGTCCAGGCGGGGGATTCTCAGGGCTTCCGATTTAAATCGGTGAATATAGGCCCGGAGTCTTTCCCCTTGCGCCTGTTTGAGGGCCAGGAGCCCCACTACTGACCTCGGGGGGGCACTTCCGGCGAAACTCTCTTTGAAGACTCACCTGAATTGCTTGAAGTCTCGGATGGCTCAGAGGGCGAGGGCCCGGAACCATGCTTGAGCACCTTGGACCAGGGTGGTCATGAAGGCTCGGCACTTGATGGCGTCGGACGCTCCGTGCAGGGTCATTAGAGCGTCGAAGCTGTCGTAATGATCAGCCGGGTCGCCCTGGCCGTCGTAGGGCTTGAAGGTAGGGATGGAGGTTCTGGGAGATACCTCTGCCTTCAACATGTACTCGGAGAACGGGGATTTCTCCTCGTCCTCCGAAAAAGAGGTCTTTTGCAGGGCGCGAAGGGCGCGCTCCTGTTCTGTGAATCGCCTCTCGAAATCTCGTAGTCGGAGGGATAACTCCGACTGCTGCCACGTCGTGGGGCTGGGGGGAGTGTCTTGGCGATCTCCGGGAATGTCAGTCTCCGGGTTCGGATGGCGCGCCCCCAGTTTTCCTCTCCTCGGCGTGGAGGAAGCCTCTTGCTCCGGAGGCGGAGCATGTAAGGGACCTCCCGTCCGATTGCGGATGATCTGCTGGCTGCGGAGGGTGAAGTGGCCTCCGACGGTGTGCTGGGACATATTTTCACTGGGAGGGCTCCTTTCCGGAGCGCGGGACCTTCCATCCCTAGCCGCCTGGGCCCTCATGAGTTCCACGAGGACATCCAGTTTCGCGTTGAGGGCCTGGAAGGCTTCGGCGACACCGTTGGGGGGTAGCCCTACCGCCGCAGGAGGGGGTGGTGGATCATCGGTGGGGGCGCTGGCGTTGGAGGGAGGGTTCTGTGAGGCCCGAGAGGGGCCATCCCCTGCCGCTACCATGGCCTTTCCTCTCTCGCCGGTGGACCTCCTCCCTGAGCTCCTTCGCACCATACTGGCTTTTTGTACGTTTCCCACAGACGGCGGCAGATGAAGAGGCGTGATCTCGCGCTGGTCCTGAGCGGATGGTGGATCACCGGATAGTGAACTGCAAGACATGGAAACGGATCAGGGGGCCCAGGGGAAACCCTGGGGAAAACCCTCCGATGCTTAAGTCAATGGAGCTATGGCGGGAGCAATAAAGGGAGGTGAGAGCTTGTGCGCGAGATCCCTCTCCACCAGAGAGTGAAGTGGTTCTTGCTCAGGAGCTTTGAGTGTATGAGTGCCCTTACCTTCGTCGGAGGGTCTCCCTGGTTTAAATAGTACGCCGTCTCCTGGAGTCCTGTAAGCCAAGGGATTTCAAGTGGGGGTTACGTCCTCATCGTGGGCTTTCATTGCCTTATCGTGTGAATGTTATCACCTTGGGGAAGAAGAAGTCCCTTGCCTTCCTGAATTCCTGCCTACTGTGGACTCTTAACGGCTACAAAGAATAAGCAATCGTCAGCCGTTCCGAGCTCAGAGAGGCCAGCCTTACCGAGCGATAGGCTTAGCTCGGAAGAGGATGGGTCGGATGGGTTGGCGTATGCCTTCTTCTCCCGGGCGGAGATATGGCTTGGGCCGGACCTTCCCGGTGACCTGACCGACACTCGGGTCCTCCGAGCCTAGAGGCCGCCTAGGAAGGTTGTGTCCTCGTGCGATTTTTTATTGGGCTTTTTTCCCTGAGTGGGCCCTGTGGGCTATCACTTAGGCGAGCTTGGCCTCGTTGGGTCCTGTCGGACCTAGTCGGGCTGCTCTTTGAATGGGCTACAGAAATCCCCCTCTCCAATGATGTAGGAAGGATAGGAGGCCTGGTGGATGAGGAAGGTGTGGTGGAAGAGATGGAAGGCTAGGACGGCAGGTTTGACGGGCATTGCAGGGTAAGCAGTCGGATGATGGCGGCATTGGGGGAAGGCGGAGGTCTTGTAAAGGGAGATGTGTGGCAAGAGTGGTGGAGGGCCATTTGCCATTTGCACCAGGGGTTCGTCGTCATAAGACCACCCGACTTTAGGGGTTGGGTGATGTATAATGGGGTTGACCTGAGCCAGTGCCAGCAGTTGCAGGTTTGGAGCAGGTGGATGGTTCGGCATGGGGTTTTTCATGATCCCAAAGTCTTGCAAAGGCAGTTGTTGCTGTGGCGACTGCTGCCTGCGGTTGTTGTGCTTATTGAGGCGGTTGCTGTTGTCGAGGCAACTGGGGCCTTCTTTTCTCCTTCATTTCCATAATAACCCTATGCATTTCGGCCCAGTCAATCCCGTGTCCCTAATGAAGATCATACACCAAATCCCTGAACTGAAAGTTGTTAGTTATCTAGAGTGTGCTCGGGTTGCCGATGCAACAAGCATTAACGGGACTGATCCACTGTCGTGTTCCAAATGGGCTTTTCTAGAGGAAGTTGGAGCTCACCAATGGACAGCAAAGTTGCGAACACGTCTGGGAGGGTTTCAAGTAATGATGGGTATTGGGCCATCTTTGGACTTGGGCGCCTGGGTGCATAGCCATTTGGTGGAGGGACATTATTGTATTGTAGAGGTCGAGGTGGTTGTTGGTTTGGCGAAGGCGGTGCTTGCTCCATGCGGGGAGCTTGGTGGGTTAATGGTGCGGGGAAGTGGTTATTAGAAGGGAAAGTAATGCCTTAGACATGTTCATTAGTTTGGACTCCTTCAGTAACTGGGCCTTGTGATTTTCTATTATATTTGTGCTTTTGGGCCTCGAACATGGCATGGATAGGGGAGTCTTTGAATTGGGTTTGGATTAACCGCTCCTAATTATAAAGTTGGTGCATATTTAAGATGTCATTCATGGCCAGGATGTTTCTAAATGTAGGTGTGGCATTGGAAATTAATAGCTTGACCTTCTCTTCCTTCGAAATATGACCTAGCACCCGAGCAACCATTTGTTTCTACCGATCAACATAAGTGGCAAAATCTTCATCCAGTTTCATCTTTTCCGCAATGAGGTCTGTAAATGAGTACTCTGGGCCAACTAGTCTTGAAACCTTTGAATAAACTTTTCTTTTACAACCTTGAAATTATCAGCATCCTCTAATGGCAAAGAATAAAACCACTCTAATGCCACTGATGCGGGACGGGACCACGGACTCGACTCCGAATGGATATGTGATCCTCGAACTCTAAACAAGCTTGCGATTGTCCCTTAACGAGGGAAGCGTCGGACGTGCGCGGTTGAGAAACCGGCAATGAGCTAGGGTGATCGGCTCTCTTTTGTGCCCGGATCGGGTCACGGGACGGTCACTCTCTCTCTCGCAGCAGCGGTGCTAAACATCATATAGCGAGCTAGATATCCCTATACATGCACTCTAGCAGCGGCATAAAGATATATATGTGAAGGAAAGCAAATGCCGAGAAGGGAGTGGAAACGATACCTCCACGCTACCGGGCGTGGGGAAGACGGACCCGGCCGACCTCGTACTCCCGGAACAAATATTACACAATAATGACAGTAATGAAATATCACCCACTCCACACAGGGAGGTAAAGGGCTACACAAGTGGGTCTGGGAGGACCGAATTCGGGTTGACGGGGGGCTTCTCGCGTCTCTTCGGCAACACACGTACTCGCGACCGTGGGGCCCACGTGCGGTCCGGAGGGGCCGTGTGGGACCCGGTGGCACCGCTGTAGTGTGGACACCTGGGGAAGCGCCCCCTGGGATGGCGGCACGCTGGAATGTCGACCGGAGGCCGGGCGGCTCCGTTCGGCACCGGTCAGAATAACCGGCCACGGATCTGCCAGTTCTATTTTCAGCCGTGCGCTCCGGCGAGAACAGAAGTTGCGATCAGCCCCGATGTCGGATCGACACGAAACTGGCGCCGTTGGAAAGAGGACTTGAAATAATGCAATCTAGGACTAGAAAGAAAAAATGGAGTGCTCCATATCAGGCCTTGACCGAATTTACAAGCTGCTGTTGTACAGTGGCCGAAATCTCATATCAGCAGAGGAGTTGTCTAAGAACCGCCGTTGACCGATGGGTAGACCTCAGAATCTGAAGTTGGGGTCTTCAGAAAAGTTGTAGATAATTAAACAAGGAAGACGGGAATATTTTTTATGAAAAGTTTTGTGGAGAATTGAATTTGCTAGGAATTGTATACTGGACTGTGGTCGGATCTGGAAACAGACTGGCAGAACTGTAGATAGGAACTTGGACAATTTTCAGAAAATATTTGGATGGTTAAACAAAAATCAAGAAAATTTGTGGAGAAAGGGAAAGGTAGACAGAAGCTCCAGTAAAATTGGGGACTCCTGGGAAAATCAAAACATGGGTCAAATATGTGAAACTCAGGTGGACTATTACAGTGAACAGACAACAGACAGATCTGGGAAGGGGTTGAAAACCGAAAATGGAAAAATAGGAAAAGAAGGAATTTGGTCGTGAAATGTTTTTTAGAGATGGGGTTTCAAGTGTAGAACAATATATAAAAATGTCAGATCAAGAAGATGTCGGAGTTGATTGCAAAAATTCTCGTGGCAGACCTCTGTTCTGTAAAACAGAACCTTGGCAGCACTTCAGAATCGGCGTCGCGGCGGCTCGTTGGCGGCACGGATGGCGGCGGCGGCACCGGAGATGAACTCAGACATTGAGGGGGAGGAGATAGAGAGGATCCACTCTAGAATTGGGGGTTGGAGAAGGAATAACCAGAGGGGAGAGGGCTGGGGGCGCAAGAAGCTCCTTGGCTTACACAATTTTTCTATTCTTCATTAATTATCAAATGGAAAATACAATGTTTTATATGCTCCTCATCAAATGCAATCTCCACCTTTAGATCTAGGGGTGGGGAATGGATGGCTTGGATGAAGTGTGACCAGCACACAAAAAAATAAAAATAAATTAAAAGGGGGGGGCCTATTGACCAAGGGGAGGGGGTAGGTGGCATCTTGGACTTTCATGTCTGTTTGTCCCCCATATGGACAATTGACATTCAACCCTTCTAGATGGCCACCTAGGATGGTTTACCAGCCTCACATGGATGACATGGACCAATGGGAAAGGGCTGAGGGCCCCCTTGCTGGTCCTACTGACAAATTACGTAGAAATCCACACAATCCGTGGGAATGACGCATTGGCTTACAAAGCCGTACAATTGCGCATATACTTTCCCATGGATATACAAATAAACTAAAGGACATAAATGTAAAATAAAATGTACATGCTCGGCGTTGATTCCCATCAACTCTCCCCGGGTGGGAGGAACTCGACCCCGTCGAGTAAGGGGTGCGGCTGCTCGAGTACACCGGCGGGTCCGTCACCGTGCCAAGTAGTGCGGGTATGCTCCACTCCAAGTGATCGTCACCTGCTCATTCCATATATACTCGATATGCATGAACTTCTATGGGCTAAAGGTGGACACTCCGAATGGGGCACTCTCAAAAGGGGAGGTGGCGGCTCAAAGACTCACTAGGAATCACCGCCGAGTCCCTGTAGGTGACTAGATCCGGGGTAGATATAGAACCGATCCCATACTCATCGAGCGAATCCACTCGCCTCTTGCTCATAAGAGATCGCCAAAGAGCTTGCACAAGACACATGCAGACTCACCAAGCACTAACACACGTATGCAAACCACACAAACAATCGACTCAAAACACACCACACAAAGAAACAGACTGACTCATGCAGGACCCTAGACTAAGGTAGTAACATCAATCCCACTAAGTGGCTGCATCCTGAACTGCGGGAGAGTCCTCCAGCTCTTCCCCCAAGGTATAGTACTCCTCGGCTAGTGCCGGGTCGGCCACGTAACTAACACACTCAAGCTCGGGAGGTAAGGTATCTCCAATGCCTAGGGCTAGGGTGGCACGGGCGGGACATTCACTGGCAATGTGGCCAAACCCGTGACAGTGGAAACACTGCACTCGCGACCTACTGCTCTCTCCGATAAGAGGGGCCTTACCCTTATCCTCCCGACGGGTAGGGGGCGTAGGTAACAAGGGTGGAGGTTTAGGCGCCGTGGGTAACAGGGGAGGAATTGTCGGGGCCAGGGGACGGGCTATGTGTGCCGGGGGACGGGCAACGGGTGCCGGTGGATGGGGTGGAGGTAGATCCCGTGGTGGGGGAGGTCTAGGTCTAGGAGCGAAGTGCTCCTGACGGACGGACTATGAGGACGAGCCATGGGTCCCCTCGGGTATGAACCTAAGGAGCCACGGGAATCACTACGGGGAGGAGCAGGGCTCCACCGTAGAATAGGCTTGAACTCTCCCTCGAATTGCTCCGTTTCGACAGCAACTTGATATGCATCCTCCAACTTGCCCACCTTGCGGCGGAGAAGCTCATACCGTAGGTGCGGACGTAGACCACGCCGAAACCGAGAGACGGTAAGGGAGTCTTCCTCCTTGGCATCACATCGCAAGTAGTATTCATCAAATTCGGCGATGTAATCAGAGACGGACCGGTCTCCTTGGGTGAGGCTTTGCCACCTCTCTATAAGACACTGGCGGTAGGAGGTAGGGAGGTACTTCTTCCT
This sequence comes from Amorphophallus konjac, assembly GCA_022559845.1. Classification (NCBI taxonomy): domain Eukaryota; kingdom Viridiplantae; phylum Streptophyta; class Magnoliopsida; order Alismatales; family Araceae; genus Amorphophallus; species Amorphophallus konjac. The sequence goes on from CM040125.1 coordinate 60,384,898, forward strand.
AATCTTCTCTCTCATCTCGATCCATGTATCGATTGGGGGTTCATGACGGTGAAACAATAGATTCTCCATGTTCCTCCAATATGTTTGTGGTTGGCCTAAAAGTTTCATCCTTGCGTACTTGACCTTCCGTTGGTCCGACATCTCGAACCACTCAAAATATCGATCCATGCCAGCCTCCCAATCAAGATAGACCTTTGGGTCTAAGGACCCGTCAAAGGTGGGAGGGTCGGCCCGAACGGTCCTAAGGGCCCGTTCATCCATATCTTGGTCGTGGGTACGCCGTGTAGGGCGATGATCACGACCATGTCCCCGATGCACATTATCAGAGTCATAGTCATGCACCTCGGGGACTTCGTGCCTCCTAACAGCTACCCCTTGAACCCTTGGAGTCGCGGGTTGGTGAACCGGCTCCGGTTGACCTTGTGTAGGTGGGATGGGTGCCTGGACTGGGGCAATCAGGCGTGTCTCGGCTGGTCCTTTCTCTAGTGCGGTGACTCTCCCGACCAATCCCTGAACGGACTGGCTCGACCCGGTGGCCCTATCCTCTACGGCCTTCATCCTCTCTTCTAGGCGGGTGCCTAGGCCATTCACCTGAGTACTCAACCCTTCCATCCTATCCACTCGAGTACTTAACACATCCATGCGCTCACTCAACCCATCCATTTTCCCCATAAGAGTTCGGAACATTGTGGCCACTTCATCGGAACTATAGACTCGGGATTCTGCCATAGGTGGTGGTGGGGGTGAGTATTGAGTACCTCGACGAGTGGGCATGCAAGACATGGAGTAGGAGACACCGACTAATGCAAATGCACACTACCAGATGATGCACCTAGAAGTAACCAAAACTCGGCACGTGGCGGAGTTAATCGATCCGAAGATCACTCGCGCAAGTGTGCGGCCTTCCCGATAGGCGTAGCCTAACGTTCGGACAACACCTTTGGATATACCGAGTTATTGGGATGCAATGCAAAAGACACAGTTTTTTTTGTTTTAAAATAATGATGACCCTAAACATGACTTAGACAATGACTAATGGCTAGATGTAAATGACACTTTTTTTGACACCCTAGACTCAACCTCGCTCTGATACCAAACTGATGCGGGACGGGACCACGGACTCGACTCCGAATGGATATGTGATCCTCGGACTCTAAACAAGCTCGCGATTGTCCCTTAACAAGGGAAGCGTCGGACGTGCGCGGTTGAGAAACCGGCAATGAGCTAGGGTGATCGGCTCTCTTTTGTGCCCGGATCGGGTCACAGGATGGTCACTCTCTCTCTCGCAGCAGCGGTGCTAAACATCATATAGCGAGCTAGATATCCCAACACATGCTCTCTAGCAGCGGCATAAAGATATATATGCGAAGGAAAGCAAATGCCGAGAAGGGAGCGGAAACGATACCTCCACGCTACCGGGCATGGGGAAGACGGACCCGACCGACCTCGTACTCCCGGAACAAATATTACACAATAATGACAGCAATGAAATATCACCCACGCCACACAGGGAGGTAAAGGGCTACACAAGTTGATCCGGGAGGACCGAATTCGGGTTGACGGGCGGCTTCTCGCGTCTCTTCGGCAACACACGTACTCGCGACCGTGGGGCCCACGTGCTGTCCGGAGGGGCCGTGTGGGACCCGGTAGCACCACTGTAGTGGGGACACCTAGGGAAGCGCCCCCTAGGATGGCGTCACACTGGAACGTCGACCGGAGGCCAGGCGGCTCCGTTCGGCACCGGTCAGAATAACCGGCCACGGATCTGCCGGTTCTATTTTCAGGCGCACGCTCCGGCGAGAACGAACGTTGCGATCAGCCCTGATGTCAGATCGACACGAAACTGGCGCCGTTGGAAAGCTAACTCGAAATAATTCAATCTAGGACCAAAGAGAAAAAATGGAGTGCTCCATATCTGGCCTTGACCGAATTTCCAAGCTACTGTTGTATAGTGACCGAAATCTCAGATCAGCAGAGGAGTTGTCTAAGAACTGCCGTTGACCGATGGGTAGACCTCAGAATCTGAAGTTGGGGTCTTCAGTAAAGTTGTAGAGAATTGAACAAGGAAGACAAGAATATTTTTTGTGAAAAGTTTTGTTTAGAATTGAATTTTCTAGGAATTGTATACTGGACTGTGATTGGATCTGGAAACATACTGGCAGAACTGTAGATCGGAACTTGGACGAATTTCAGAAAATATGTGGAGGGTTGAAAAAATATCAATAAAATTTGTAGAGAAAGGGAAAGGTAGACAGAATCTTCAGTAAAAGTGGGGAGTCCTGGGAAAATTAAAAGATGGGTCGAATATGAGATACTCAGGCGGACTATTATAGTGAACAAACAGCAGACAGATCTGGGAAGGGGTTGAAAACCGAAAATGGGAAAATAGGAAAAGAAGGCATTTGGGCGTGAAATTTTTTGTGGAGATGGGGTTTAAAGTGCAGAACAACCTATGAAAATTTCAGATCAAGAAGATGTCAGAGTTGATTGCAGTAATTCTCTTAGTAGACATCTATTCTGTAAAATAGAACCTTCGCAGCACTTCAAAATCGGCGTCGCGGTGGCTTGTTGGCGGCACGGATGGCGGCGGCGGCACCGGAGATGAACTCAGAGATTGAGGGGGAGGAGATAGAGAGTATCCACTCTAGAATTGGGGGTTGGAGAAGGAATAACCAAGGGGGAGAGGGCTGGGGGCGCAAGAAGCTCCTTGGCTTACACAATTTTTCTATTCTTCATTAATTATCAAATGGAAAATACAAGGTTTTATATGCTCCTCATCAAATGCAATCTCCACCTTTGGATCTAGGGGTGGGAAATGGATGGCTTGGATGAAGTGTCACCAGCACAAAAAAAAATAAAAATAAATTAAAAGGGGGGGGGGCTATTGACCAAGGGGAGGGGGTAGGTGGCATCTTGGACTTTCATGTCTATTTGTCCCCCATGTGGACAATTGACATTCAACCCTTCTAGATGGCCACCTTGGATGGTTTACCAGCCCCACATGGATGACATGGACCAATGGGAAAGGGCTGAGGGCCCCCTTGCTGGTCCTACTGACAAATTACGTAGAAACCCACACAATCCGTAGGAATGACGCATTGGCTTACAAAGCCGTACAATTGCGCATATACTTTCCCATAGATATACAAATAAACTAAAGGACATAAATGTAAAATAAAATGTACATGCTCGGCGTCGATTCCCATCAGCCACCCCATCCAATGAACGATAGAAGAGGTACACCATAAGATCATATTGGTGCTGCGTCGATTCATATAAAAAGTCCCCTACATTGTAACGACCCAAGATTTGAATACCGAGAAAAATCTTGATACTCTTGGACCATGGCCCACCACCCACAAGCCAGAGGCTCGAAAGGTTTATAGGGACGGTGTGGTAGTGTATAAGAATCTAAAATAATTGCAACTAAATAATGCTTAACATAATCAATGCGAGAAATCAATGATTATATGGTTTTACAGCTATATAGACAAGAATTTATATGTCCATACGTAAGTGAAGTAGAGTGAAAAAGTACAAGTCCACAGGGCATACCCCACTTCTGGCAATTGGCACTAGCCCTAACCATCGGCCCCACGCGAAGCCTCAGAAGCACAACGTGCAAGCCGTGCCTCACCTGAAAAATAAAGGGGGTGAGCCTCGTCTCATCAGCTCAGTAGGGGTCCCACGTGTCCCCACCTCATAACGATAAATACACGATGCAACAAGTAACAAATCAGAACATTAATTAGAACAAGAAAGGCAATAAATGACAATTAAAGGAAATAACCTCGCCACACGTGTACCACGGCCACCTAAAGCAAACCACATCTCAATCTCGTATAATGGGATACCCTCGGCCGCCAGAACACTAAATCACAATGGTAAGAAACTAGGGTCGCTACACTCGAGTGATAGGATCACTACCCACTAGAAGCAAGACCGGATGTGTCTATTGATGACTTAGTATGTTGCCTCAGCTGTCTCCCTACTCATCTCAATGCGGAAACTAAGACACCGTAGATAGTAACACAAGATAAGGGTCTAGTCGACCACACATGTCCGTAGTCCCTGACCACGTTTGCATACAATGACTGACTAGGCTACGTCAGGCCCTCTAGCTAGTTTTCCTCCCTGCCTAGACTTGAGCTTCCATAGTGGGAGGCCCTACGGAAATCAGCCTAAACCGTCTCTCCCGGGTCTAGCTCTCCACCACTCGCAGGTGGGTTGGCACCTGCGTGCCTAGGCAAGCTATGACTAGTGGGGAAAGGTCACTCAAGGCAACAACCCACTGTGAAACCACTGACGTGTCACCGATCATACACACACGCTCATTGCATGGAACACGGGCCTTAGTTCATAAGACACAAGGCCACCGAGAGTACCATGACAGAAACCATACACCCTTCACAATCCTCCTCCATGGGGTGTACACACATGCCTTAAACTGGATCATCGGGCATCCCACCACAAGACATCCCTCATGGGGTTAGCACGGCTAACATCTTATTTATTTTATCCATAAATACATTAATTTGAATTCTCGGGCTGAAATCTGAGTTACTGGGCCGAATAGGCCATTCAAGAGTGGGTCGGTCCGAATTACCAGGGTTAGGTCCATTCCTTATTTAAGTAGGCTCCACCCTTTCCCTTCACGATTTTTTTTGAGGTGTTATTACACATTATGCACTGATCCCTAGGCGTCTAGGGTATTGGCCGCCCAGAACCCCAAGGCGGCCAGATACTTGGCCGCCCCAGCCAACCAAAGCGGCCAGGGTTCTGGCCACCCAGATCCTAAGGCGGTCAGACTCGTGGCCGCCTTGTTCCCAAGGCAACCACAACCTTGGCCGCCCTGCTCCCTTGAAATGGCCATCAACCTGGCCGCCTCCTGGTAACTGCCCGTCAACTCCATGATCCCGCCCACTCCGGGCACGTACTCCGCAGTCACTTCCACACAGGGAGTCGAGACGCATGTAGTCTAGCATGTCCTTACCTCCGGATGGATCAAAATTAGTTTGACTCTATCTTCAAAGGTGAAGAGGGGAAAAAAGCCCCCCACATACAAAAAACCGTTCGAAACAATCTCACGGGGGGGGGGGGGGGTTGGACATTTTGGGAGGAGGAGAGGCTGGCAGCTCGGTGAGCCCAGAGAGAGCTGTGAGGATGAGGGCACCCTTCCCAACCTTCACATAGAAGAAGAACTCAAAGTCAAAGAGCTCCTCTGTGGGAGAGTCCCTGTTCCAGGAGGCGACCATCGACATGGCCGCCTCCCACCTTTGAATGGACATACATGTCACATCCCGAGATTATGCAGCGGAACTAATCGGGAACGTGGACAGTCGGCTAGTATGCCGCAAGCAAGCAATATAATCAGAGCACTAACACATTCACACATAAAAGGGAATGCACAAGATGATATACCAAAAACTTCACTTTATTGAATAATATTTAAAGTACATTGATAATTGACTCTTTTCACTAGACTTAAATAAATGTAAAAGTACATAGACTCGACTTGACTCATGACTCTACTAGGTCTTCTCTCGATCTTTAATCACTCTCAGACTCATCACTTGAGTAGTCCGAATTCCCGCTTGAATTTCCTGAAAGATTGAAAAAGAAGTAGGGAATGAGCACACTTGCCCAGTGGGTATCTTCGTGTCAACATGAAGGCAATGTTTAAGAAATTAACATTTTAGCTCTAGGAAACAAGATAAAAAGGGATGCGGTAATCATACGAATAAAATCCAAGTAACATTAAATATAAGATATAGATCATAGAGATATGAAGAATGTGAAGGGATAATAGAGCATGATCAAGCAAGATATAAGGTAAAGTGGCCATTCATGAACTAGAATGTACTTTTCATAACCATAAAGGTTATGCACTAGAAAGTCATGTAACAAGAAAGTACTAGCAAGTATGTAAATTTCACAAGATTGCCTTGTGGTTTTCACCCGTTTATAAAAAAAGTACTCCCAGCTCAATGCGATGCCAGTAAGCATCATACCCCATGGTTTACAATACGTTTTCGGCTATCTGCTGAGGGGGCTAGTATCGAGCCCTTGGACACTATCCGTGCCCGCTCTTGCATCTTCAAGTTATAAATAAAGCTACTTCCACGAGAAATAAAGTAGGCCAATAATGTACAAGTTCAAAATATAGTTTCATGATAACAAATATCAAGGTAAGAATGTACAAAAATTGAAATCATGAGGTCAAGGATGATTTAATGACAAGGTCATGCTACGGAAGAAATTCGGCATCATAATGGCGTATTCCTTAACTTTCATAATTCATTAATAACTTTTTGAACAAGGTGTGGGGTTCTAGATCATCAATAGACCATCTAGGAACTTAGAAAAATCAAACCTCGGGTCAAACCTCGGGTTAGACAGGAACTGGGTAGAAGCGGTCGTTACTGGACCGTTTCTGGATAGAGGCGGTCAAGGCAGGACCGCTATCATAAATTTGGCGGTCAAGTCAGGACCGTTTCTATATAGAGTCGACGCATGAAGAAAGAAGGGTCGACACAGTGGTGAAATATGGACTAACGCGGTCACGGGATGACCGCTACTTGACAGTAGCGGTCGCCTGAGGGCTGCTACAATCCAGGACACAAAAAACACACCGGTCTTGTGAGTACTTTCGAGACAATTTGGTTTTGAGGGTACAACCAGCTCGGCGTCCTAGTGGGAATCCTAGGCTCGCGGAGACTTACGGAGGCCTTGAAACAAGATCACCTAGTTCGGTGGAAGGAATATCCAAGAGAGAGGGTCACAAGTCCAAGATTGTGTGCCTATGAGTGCAAAGTGTAACTAATGAGATCGTACCGGAATACATGCCATATACTTAAGAAAAGACTGTAGATGAGAAGGGAACGTGGTAAAACAACGATCAAATCATCACTAAACAAATCCATGAATCGCATGAGAACATGATCATTAATACAAGAGTATATGTTTTGGCATGAAAGTAGCATAAGCTAAAAATATGTTTAAAACTCATAAAGAACATGAAATCTATTAAGATGGGTAGTCAACATAACTAAAATTATGAATACAACATCATAATCAGGAGTAGAACCTAATTATCTAGGCCTAACGTATGATAAATAGGGTTGTTCTGCAATCTATTTCAGGTTAACATCATGAAGAAAACTGAAACATAAAAGCGGTCTACTTAGGACCGTTTCTATCCTACGCGATCATTTGGGGACCGCTTTAGTGCAGTAGCGGTCTTTGTGTGACCGTTTCTATCCTGTCAGCCAGAAGGGTAAGAATAGAGCAACTAAAGCCTATTCTAAGGCAATAAACCTCATGAAAATCTACTAGACAGTGAGACAAAATAGGAGAGCTCATGGAGATGTAGGGGTTACATGAATTAAACAAAAATCATTAACTTTTCTTATTAAGGACATGGTTCATGTATGCAAAAATAAGTTAACTGCGTAGTGTAAATAAAACTTGAAATTCGTCACATACAGAGCATGAAATTACATGAAACTAGAGGGATTTTATTCCTAACTTGTTAATTTAGCCTTTTCATGAGATAACATACCTTTGATTCAATCCCTAGACTTTGAATTTCTGACTGGAAGTCGACCCTAGTTTCTACACGTCCTGTGCTAAACCAGTAACTTCTCGTCTCTCTATCTTCTGATCCTCTTGACCTAAATCCATGAAATTTGGAGAGTAGGTAGAAGATATAAAGGGGAACAAAAAGTTCTAAAGACTCAACTTGAACTAACCTCATATAGGGCTGCTAATTTCCTTATCTTCACTGGACCGGTGCACTATTTTCTGTGTAGCCTGGAGTGAACCAGAGACTTGCAGATGCTCTAGATCTCCCACGGCTGGGTCTTCTAGCATGAAATTTGGAGGTGAGTTAGATAAAACTAAGGAGAACATAAAGTTCTAAAGAACCAACCTGAGATGAGGTCTCTTTACCGTCGAACTACACGCTTCAAAACAAAGGTTCACGTAGGTTGAACCTGAACCCCATTTAGAAGGTTTGCCTAGGGTTTGGGTATTAGATCGAACATAGAGTCCTAAATTGGGACAGGATCGATCCTTAGAGAGTTCTAGAGAGTCGTCTATACCAGATAGCTTCGATCCAAGGCGATTAGGTTGCCAAAGATCTAAGCTTTTCACATTTCTCTAGAGTTCATTCGCGGAAGGAAGAAACGGTGATCTTGGGACCGCTACCGTGAAGACACGGTCGTGCGATAGACCGCTACTTGGTGGTCTTTCTGAATTTTTTAAAAAATAATATTTATCAGCTAATTATCTCCTTAAGGCCTATTTATCCCCTTTTTAAATCTAAAAATAGCCTCAATTACGTTTCTATAATTGGGCTTGGGTCTAAAGGTCTTAGAATCGGGTCTTTGGGCCTATTTAAGTTGGGCTTAGCCCTTTGATTAATATAGGGCCTTTAAGTTGAAAGAGTTATCCCATAATTCTTTTAATAGCCCATTAAGCCCTTTTTAAATGCTTAATAGTTATATTTAATCCCAAAAAATTCCTCAAAAATTCTCGGGCGTTACACCCTCCCTCATTTAAAAAGAATTTGGTCCTCAAATTCAATGCATGTGGTCTTTAAGGAGAGTGTACTTACATTCAAATATCTATAGAAATCTTTTGCGCATAGCTTCTTTCGTTTCCCATGTCGCCTCGTGTGGCCAAGATTTGCTCCATTGGACTTTAACCATGGGAATAGTTTTATTCTGAAGTTGACGTACTTCTTGTTCAATTATTTTGATTGGCTTTTGCTCGTACGTCAAATCCCTTTCAATCTCCAAGTTGTCATAGCTTAAATGTGGAATGGATCAGGGACGTGCCTATTGAGCATTAAGACATTAAATACATCGTGGACTCCAGCTAATTGAGGAGGCAAGATAATCCGGTATGCGACATCGCCAACCCTTTCAAGAATTTCAAAGGGGCCGATGAATCTTGGAATGAGCTTGCCTTTAATGCCGAACCTTCGAATACATCGACTTGGAGAAACCTCAAGAAACACATGGTCTCCTACTTAGAATTCCAGATCATGTCTTTGATTATCAACATATGATTTCTATCTATCTTGAGCCATATGGAGTGTTTCTCGAATGGGCTTTACCTTCTCGGTAGTATCTCGAATGATTTCTGGACCCAGAAGTTGCCTTTCTCAAACTTCATTCCAGCATATTGGTGAGTGGCAGGTTCTCCCATATAGTGTCTCGAATGGCACCATTTGAATGCTAGCTTGGTAGCTATTGTTGTAGACAAAATCCACTAGAGGCAGGTGATCGTGCCAACTCCCACCGAAGTCGATAACACATGCCCTGAGCATATCTTCCACTACCTGATTGGTCCTTTCAATTTGACCATTAGTTCGTGGATGGAAAGTAGTGTTGAAATTGAGTCGGGTCCCCAATGAGTGTTGTAGACCCTTCCAGAATTGAGATGTGAATCGAGAGTCTCGATCGGAAATAATGGTCACTAGGACACCGTGTACCTTGACAATCTCCTTCATGTATAAGGCTACTAGAATATCCACAGACACCGTGTAGCATGAAATTTGGAGGTGAGTTATATAAAACTAAGGAGAACATAAAGTTCTAAAGAACCAACCTGAGATGAGTTCTCCTTACTGTCAAACTACGCGCTCCAAAACAAAGGTTCACGCAGGTCGAACCTGAACCCTATTTATAAGGTTTGCCTAGGGTTTGGGGATTAGATCAAACTTAGAGTCCTAAATTGGGGCAGAATCGATCCTTAGAGAGTTCTAGAGAGTCTCCTATACCAAATAGCTTCGATCCAAGGCGATTAGGTTGTCAAAGATCTAAACTTTTCACGTTTCTCTAGAGTTCGTTCACGGAAGGAAGAAACAGTCGTCTTGGGACTGCTACCGTGAAGACGCGGTCGTGCGATAGACTGCTACTTGGTGGTCTTTCTAATTTTTTTGGAAAATAATATTTATCAACTAATTATCACCTTAAGGCCTATTTATCATCTTTTTAAATCCAAAAATAGCCCCAATTACATTTCTATAATTGGGCTTGGGCCTAAAGGTCTTGGAATTTGGTCTTTGGGCCTATTTAAGTTAGGCTTAGTCCTTTGATTAATATAGGGCCTCTAAGTTGAAAGAGTTATCCCATAATTCTTTTAATAGCCCATTAAGCCCTTTTTTTAATGCTTAATAGTTATATTTAATCTCAGAAAATTCTTAGAAAATTCTCGGGCGTTACAATACATTTGGCCTCCTTCCGTTGGTCGACGGGCACACCCCCACTTTTGTTCTCTATTCTCTATCTTGATATATTTTACTTCATTTTAGTGCATTCATACATAATAGAATTTCCTAAATCCCTACTTATAAAAGAGGTTTTCAATCTAAAACATAGGGAATGTGGATGGTCAAAAGTCTCGACCATCCCCCTTCCCAACCCCCCCTCCTGGTACGATCACCACCAATTGCATATTTTTCTTTTTGGTTTGAGCATATATTGCACTATCAAAGTCTAATGGGTTTACGTTCTCTGTTTGTTGGTTAACTTGTAGGAACTTCATCACCAACTCGCAGAGCTCCCCGTTCTTGGCCGGCTGAGAGCGAGGATAGGAAGAACCCACATCTCCCATTTCAAAAGGCATTCGCAATCATCCTATCCATGTGAGGCTCAGGTATAAGTCTCTGGCGATCACCATATTTCTATCTTTTTAATCCGTGCACTGTAGGCCCAACAGCATATCGGAAAGGTCCTACCTTTCCGTCACCTACACCTATCCCAAGGGTCGGTCGACTGGTTGCCCTAGGTCGGTCGACCGAACGCCAGGGTCGGTCGATTGAACCCAGCCTAGCCCCATTTTCTACTATTTTCTAGGAACCGGTCGACCAACCCCCTTGGATTGGTCGACCGATTCCGGCGATGGGCGAACGGGGTGACCATCTAAGGGCCCCGTTCCACTCCCAACTCACTCCATTGCGAGCGTGAACCATGGGGAATCACTCCCCAACACCTAGCACACCCATTCACATCAAATGGAACACAAATCGCTGCTCGAATCGACAAAATCGTCGCTCACCCCGAAACATGTGATTTTCCCTGAAACAAGAACAAAATAGGATCATTCTCACCCAGTTCTACACAAATCAGTGGGAAAACACACGGGGAGGTGGAAGGGTCCATCCCTCTTCCTGAGATAGCACTTTTACCACCTAAGATCGATCCGATCGTTGTCGATCCACGTCGAAACCTGGTGAAGCTTGAAAATTGTGACCCACCCGTACGAACCTTTTCGTTGATGCCCTCATGAGCCACCTTCCACTGCTACCATAGCCCAGCCCAGCCACCTCGCTGCCCTCCATCTGTAGCCGAAGGGAGAGAGGGGTGGAACACGGGTGGAATGGTAGAGGAAGAAGGGAGGATCGATGAGGAGGAAGGGGACACACGAGGGAGGGTTAAAATGGGTTTTTAGGTTGCCCTAGATCCCCAAAAGAAGTAAATCGTAAATACGCCTATTTTTCATCATAAATTTCCAAAAATTCATTAACAACTCCATAATTCCTTCTAAAAATTTCAAATTTTTATCCCAAAATATTTGTGGCTTTTAGAAATATTCATGAAAAATAAACCCAACGCCTATTAAGTGGAATCTGAAATTTGGGGTATTACATACATGAATGTAGGGATTGTCGGACCCATCATACTTGCGGTAGGTCGGAAGCTCAGATTGGGGTAGGAGCCGGATATTTTGGAAATTTGGAATAGGGACATCTTTAATAGATTGTGGGCCGACTTGTTTTTGTAAGTGGTCAATCTGCTACTTCATGGCGGCCCATTTATCGAGAAGCTCTTGCTCACGAGAAGGAGTGGGTGGTGCATTATGCATAGGCCCAAGATGTGAGTTCAAGGGATAAGAAGGCGGCCCGTATTGAGGATAATGACTGGAGAATGGCCCATATCGAGAGGAGCAAATTGGGCTACCCTAGCTTGGGTGTACGAATGATCTTATGGGCCAAGGATGATCTTAGGAGAAGATGTAGTAGGCCTAGAAGAATCAACCAATGGAGAAGAAGGGGGAACAACCTTCCCTTAACAAATGATTGCTGGGCCCATGTTGAAGATTAGCCCATTTCAAGATTAACAAAATGGAGGGCCTTAGGTTGGGTCGGCATGAGATCAAGTGGGCTTGGTGCTAGATTGAGACCATTTAAAGAAGATTGAAGAACCTGATTAGAAGAAGCCCCTTGAGGAGTGACGGGGATGACCAATGTCCCTTGAAGAGATTGATAAGTGGCCTTAAGTTGGGTAGGGTCCAACTTGGCCATCATTCAAATAATATGATCGGTGGGATTATCAGTAAGAGAAGATGACGATGGGGCTTGTGCATGCACCCTCATTGAATTGAGGGGGAGGAGTGTAGACACGTCACTATTGACATTACTATGAGTAAATCTCATATTACACTATGATGCCCCAAAGTGGCTCGCACATTTGAATTATTTGGGTGATTTTCTATTTTTTTGGTATTTTTCCTATGTTTAGAATTTTTTTGGAAAAAGTCTTAAACACGGTGGCCTAGAGGGACGCCTTCTTTAAAAGGTGTCACCTACCCAAGACGCCTTCTTTAAAGCCCAAGTCTGACACAATGGCGCGCTCATAAATTCAAAATAAAACACGTCTTGCTGACCCAACGCCTTTATAAAGAGACAAGAAAACATCTCGCATTCAATCTATTAATGCCCTTTGTCGCCGTATTTATGGGTGAATGTGGGCGCGTCTTGAGCTTTTAACGCGTTTAAAGATTGTGGAACCAGCTCACATTCACTCTGTTGACGTCCTTTGTCCCCGTATTTATGGGCAAATGTGGGCGCGTCCTGAACCTTGGACGCGTTTAAATAATGCGTGTTGTGGGATGCGTCTAATTAAATAAAATCATTTTTAATAAATGAAAGCATCAGGTCAGCATGACACATTCACATTAACGCGTCCTAGACCTAAGACGCGTCCATCACAAGTTTTCCTATAAATGGAAGACCCCCTCCCATGAACCAAGGGCTTTGAAACCTTGGAAGGGGGAGGGGAAACATTGTAGGGTCCGTGTCTCAGCTCGTGAGTTCTCCCGAGAAGGCTCCGCCTGATTTCTGAAGTGTTCGCGTGTGCGAGGGAAAATCATTCCATCCCTTCATCTGCCCATGTCATGCTCAAGCTATTGAAGTCCCCCCTCGAAGCCCGCCTCCTGCGTCATCAATTCACTTTTTCTCAACCCGTCTTTCTTTCTCATTATTTCTTCTAGTCTTTGCATGCATCATCTATCTATTATAGTCATCTTCTAAGTGCAACTCTTACACAAATCTTCATTCATCATATCATCTGCCTACCCTTTGCATTCTAAAAGGGGTTTAAAACAACACCGACTAGGTGTGTTTTGTTCATGGATTCATTATTTTTGTCACGAGAGACTGGTGCTATACTATCTTTGTTCTGATCCATTTTTTGTTTATTTCATTTTTTGCAAAGGTAACCAGAAGGAAAGGCCCTCCTCGTCGGCCGGCCAAAGGAGGAGGAAGAAGGAGTCCACATGATCTCCCATCTCTGAGGCATCCCACGATCACTTCTTTCTCTATTTTGGGGTCCTTGACCCCTGGCAATCACATAACCACACACACGCCCTCACACGTGCATTTTCTTTATTTCATTTCTGCTAAATCCTGCAAAGAACAACTTCTCGCGGAGGTTTCATTCACGCAATTTCATTCTGTCATTTCAATTTCTGCTAAATCCCACGGAGAACAACTTCTCGCGGAGGTTTCATTCACGCAATTTCTATTCCCGTCACTTCATTTCTGATAAATCCCGCAGAGAACAATTTCTCGCGGAGGTTTCATTCACACAATTTCATTCTGTCATTTCAATTTCTGTTAAATCCCGCGAAGAACAACTTCTCGCGGAGGCTTCATTCTATCATTTAAATTTCTGTTAAAACCCATGGTGAGTAACATCCCGCTGCAGTCTATTATTGTGCCATTTCCATCCCGCACATTTCCCCGTCATCTACAACCCCAGTGGAGGAACATCCCTCTCTAGGGTCCATCTCCCTCGCGTCCCTCGTGTCTCCTTTGTCGTGACATCATCCACATCTCTTGGCGATCACGGTGGGACCTCTTTTACTTTCCTTTTGGTTACCTTTTTTTTTGGCACCCACGTGTGTCCCTCCACTTGGCACCCACGTGTACCCCTCCACTCGGCACCCACATGTGCCCCTCCTTGTTACGCCCGTGCGCGTCGTAGTTGTGCTCCAAGCAGCACTTTTTGCTTTCAACCCTCGTGCACCTCGTGCACTCCCCCATAGTCCCTTGTGTTTCTTCGAGAGGTTGCATGTTGTGAAAAATGAGATCTAGTTCATTACGTGTTGCATTCCATAGTACCTTGTGTTTCTATTCTGCATAGTTTCTATTCTTTTTGTTCTATTTGTATTTCATATATCTCTATTTTACAGTACTGCATTGCATGCATCCCCCTTCCTTTTTATTTTTCTAAGGATCACCCTCTCTCGGTGAAAGAAGGACTCTCCGTTCAGGAATTCCTCTCGATGGACTAGAATCTCTTTTATCGGGACCTCCGTAAGTCCCCGACAGTGAAGGATTCCCTCTTCGTTCACTGGGCCAGTTGTACCATTGAAATTCCCTGGAGCTTAGTTACCCATTCGTGGTGAGGTAAGTGACCTTAGTTGGCACGGCGGTGGCCAAAATTCTAACTAGGGTCCTACCTTTTTGTGTGAACTTCTAATTCGTGAAAAAAAAACAAAAAAAATAAAAAAGAAAACAACAACAAAAAGGACATAAAGCATCAACTTGTTTGTTAATTTTTGCTTAATTGTTTGACAGTGCATGTTGTTACGCTCCGGCAAAGTTTTGAAAATGGCCAGATACAGTTATCAGGAGTTTGAGACCGGGGCCTTTGAATATGAGCCCCAAATGCTTGACCTGGCCCATGAGGCTTTTGAAGAGTACCACTCGGATCCTGGCCACCAAGGTGAGCCCCATGTCCACGCCGTGGATGCCGGTTCTTCTTACGAGCCCTCACCCGAGGTGCAGGCCACAGTCGGGGATATATCCCCTCCCCATGACATCTCATAGCTACTAGGTGTCCTCGCCAATACCCAACTCAGTCCTGAGCAGCTTCAGGCCTTCCAGGCTATCTTAAAGGGGAAATCTATCTTCCCCTCCTCCCAAGAGCCGGCCACAGCTACCACCTCTCTTCAAGGACCTACACAGGCTATCCCTTCCCTCTCACCTCTCGGGCAGGCTGGTCAACAACCTCCTTCTTTTTGACTCCCTTCACAGTCACCGGCTCCAGCCATTCACCGAACACCAATCTAACCGGGTCCGATAGACCCCAATACCCCTCTCATATGAGGTTTCCTTCTCAGGCCTCCGGAAGGCCTGTTCCTCTTCCGCGACAAGTGCCACCCTCTCGGACTGAAGTGCTCACCCAGTCTCTCATCACCAAACTGAATAAGATGGATGAGCAGTTTCAAGACCATAGGAAAATGATGGATGTAAAGTCCGCACTTGAGATTTCCTTGCTTGTCCTCCCAATATTCCACCTCCCACCTTCTGAGATTCCCACGTATCGTAGGTACAATGGCACTGGCAACCCCATCACCCATTTGAAGGACTTTATGTATGAGTCCTCATTCTGGCATTATGATAAAAGATCTCTAGCATACCTCTTCAGGAGATCATTGGACGGCCCCGCATTGGAGTAGTTATATGCTTTAGAGCCAAGTGAGGCTGAGAATTTTGAAATGGTCTAGAGAAAATTCCTACAGAAATACCGGGACCGGGTCGAGCCGTCTCTTTCTATCACTGACCTGGTGGCCGAGAAAATGAGGTCAGACGAAGATTTTGTCTAGTACACTGATAGATGGAGGTCCTTGGCAGAGAGAATAAAGGATACCTTTCGGAGCCAGAACAGGTAAAAATGATTGTGTCAAATGCTACTCCGCAGTTCAGGTATATCTTGGCAATGAACAAGCTCAATACAATGGAGTAATTGTATGAGAGAGCCATATACATCCAAACACAGTTAAAGGATTCCCCCTTTCTGCATATGTTCGAACAACCAAAGCCGAGGGTAGTAAGGAAAATGAACGTCGGTGCTCAGGGTTAGGTGACGGAAGGGGTCGTCACACACGAGCAAGTGAATGCAGTGGGCAATCCCAACTAGCAAGCCAACCCTGGGCCTCCACAAGCTCCACAACTCCCCTTCCGTCCGAACCAACAGGGTCCACCACCTTATCGTCCCCCACCACAAAATAGCCTCCTCCAACACAATGTACCTCAACCTCTCCATCCCCAGCAACAACAATAACCCCCATCTCAGTACAATCAGGTTCCACCCCCTGGAAACTATGGCCCCTAACAACAGAGAAGCCGATCGGCCCTTGGAGAGCTCACTACCCACCATTGTCGGAAACACTGTCGGACATCTTTAATGCTCTCATGGCTGCTAATGCACTCACCCTACCAAAGGAAAAACCCATATGGCCACCGCATGTAGACACTTCCAGGTATTGTGCTTTCCATAGGTAGCCGGGCCATACAGTTGAAAACTGTTTTCATTTCAAAGACTACATTTATGATATGAATGATGAACATGGAATCGATTGGGATGAAATGAGGTGATACATCGCCATGTTGAAGACGACGACAACAACAACAACAACAACAACAACAACAACAACAACAACAACAACAACAACAACAACAACAACAACAACAACAACAACAACAACAACAACAACAACAACAACAACAGCGGCAACCTCAGTAGGCCCCACAACAGCAACCCAATATGGGAATCATTCACAACCCACCCCCGGAGCACCAACAACCCGACCACCAAGTTAATCACATCTCTTCCTTCCTGGAAGTCGAAAGGGGGCAAGGTTGGCACACAGAAAGCACCTCCATTCTTGCAGCCAATCATATTCCTAACCAATCACCTCACCTCATCAGGTCAACCCCCTTTTCCCTACAACCCGTGTCACAACTTACAACGTGTTGTGCCCCTATGGTCATTTGAGTCATCTTGCGGTCACTTGGGTCATTCGACATCATCATATGGTCATTTGAGTTATTTGATATTCTTGGTTTTGATAATGGCTAAACACTATTAGTCATTATTATTTTTCACTCTTATATGACCGACATATGTGATGTTTTGTTCATAACAGATATGCAAATGAATGGACAAGGAATTGAGTGGAGTTGGCAAAAGTGAAAGCTCATCGATCGCGCCCAAGCAAGGATGCGAACACAAGCAAAAGTTGACACGTGATATTCGACTCTTCACACATCCAAGGTCAATGCACAAAGAAGTACAGCCAAGAGAATCCAAGGCCAGAGACTCAGTTGATACCTTTTAGACTATCAAGGGAGATGCCAAAGATATGAACGGGCAGCTAAAGGACTCAAGCGATGGAACTAAAGCGGTTAACGGACCGACCCGGGATGAACCGGGGTCTGCCCAGCTGGCGGTCGACTGCCAGCACGGGGGCAGTCGACCGCCCCAGTCAGCAACCCCCAATTTGCATCTCTCTCAGTGGCGGTCGACCGCCAGCCAGTAGCGGTCGACCGAAAATTCCAGGGACTAATCCTCTACATCGATTCTCAGTAGCGGTCGATCGCCAGCCCCGATGCAGCCATGTTTGACTTCGATTTCCACCACGAGGCTAGCCCCTTTCCTTGTATTTGTTTAACCCCAAAGTCACCCAATCTTCCATAGATTGTGGATCTGGTCTGGGGGATGTCTAAGGACCATTCAAAGGTTATAAAACACATGCAAGAGGGTAGAAACCCTAGTTGATCATTTGTGAATCTAAGGGAGATCAAAGGAGGCTACAAGGGTGAGAGGAGTTCGAGTACTGTAGCTGTGAATAGTACTCCGGGAAGAAGTTCTTCATCCATTCAAGGGATTCAAGCCTAGATCTGAAGCCATCTCAACCTCCAAGGAAGCAAGAAGCAATCAAGGCTCTCAAGGGTGATCTAAACTGCATCAAACTCTTCATCAACTCAAGGAGATCAAAAGGAACATCAAGGCTACATCCATAGTCTTCTTCATCAACTCAAGGAAGATCATCTCTCAAGGAAGAAGACACCATTGAAGCATCCAACTCAAGCTCCAACAATCTCAGACAAAATTTTTCTTCATGAGCATATTCTATATCTTGTTTGATGATTGAGTGTTTTCATATTTGTTCTTTTTCATTTCATACAAACGATTGAAACTGAAGATCGTCCCTACCGGTGGTTAGTAGGAAGGCAATCGGAAGTTGTCCGATCTGCGGTGTTGACGTCCCTACCTGTGGTTAGTAGGAAGGCAATCGGTGGTCTTTAGGAAGGCAATAGGTGGTCTTTCCGATTTGCGGTTTAGTGCGAGGAACTAGTAGAGCCTCACCGGATTTGGTGAGGGGTGGACGTAGGACTGAGGATTCTGTCTGAACCACTTTAAAATCCTTTGTGTTGTGGTTTGATTGTGCGATTGATATGTTTTAGATGCATGCTTAGGTTCAATCTCCATATTGTGAAATCACATTTCTAAGTAAATCATTTTATACATCGCTAAGCTAGTTGTATTCCGCTGCAATTATTTTTAACTAGCCTTATAGAGGGTTGTATTGCAGGAAGAACGGCAGATCTATTCACCCCTCCCCTCTAGATCTACTGTCCACTACACAACAAGTGGTATCAGAGCCTAATCTCTCATTATGGGGTCCAACGACCTTGAGGGAATTGGTGGATCAGCGTCCAAGGGTTTTCTACCTGAAGGATATTCTGTGAACAGGCCTCCTTATTTTACTGGAGCTAATTATCCCTATTGGAAACATCGTATGCAGGTGTTCATTCGCACCTAAGACTACGAACTTTGGCGAGTGATCAACAAAGGTCCGTATGAGCTGCCGGATGATGAGGACTTGTGGACCAAAGAACAAATAAGGTAATCCACTGTCAACCGGAGTGCTAAACACATCATGTAATGCTCACTCCATCCAGTTGAATTCTCAAGAGTGGCTACATGTGCATCTGCAAAACTAATGTGGGACAAGTTAGAGGTAATCTACGAAGGAACCTCTCAGGTACGAGAAACAAAAGCTAACATTTTAGTTTCTGAATATGAAATGTTCCGCATGAAGCCTGATGAGTCAATTCAAGATATGTATGCCCGATTGACTGTGCTTACTAATAGTTTGACTGATTTGGGAAAGAAAATTGTAAGAAAAATTCTCAGATCGTTAACTCCAACATGGCACACGAAGGCAACCGTGGTTGAAGAATCCAGAGATCTCGCAACAACTAAGGTAGATGAACTCATTGGATCATTGATGACCTATGAGATCAATCTCAAGAACAAAGAGGCTGAGGCACCTAAGAAGAAGTCCCTAGCTCTTAAAGCAGGACCCAGCGGTCAAGGCTCTTATGATGAAGGTGAGGATTCGGGAAGTGAGCGAGATGAGGATGACGTAGCCATGCTCACACGTAAGTTCAAAAAATTCCTGAGAAAGGAAGGTAAGAGCTTCATGAGAGGAAGGTCAAAGGTAAGAAATGGTTTCAAATCTAATTCTGAAAACTCTAAGAAATCTGATAAAATCATTTGCTATTCTTGCAACAAACCAGGGCATTTCAAGAATGATTGTCCCGATAGATTCAGAAAAGTTGACAAATGGAAGGGCAAGAAGAAGAACAAGGCCATGGTGTCCACATGGAGCGATGAAGAGGAAAGTGATGACGGAACTAGCTCCTCGGACAAAGAAAAAGAAGATCTTTGTCTTATGGCCAAAGGTGATGAAGAAACTGAGGTAAATTCTCCATTTGAAGATTATACAATTGATGATTGGGAGGAAGCATATATACAACTCATGGAAAAATATGAAATGTACAAAAAGGAGAATAAATCATTGAAAAAGAAAATTAACTCATTTGTGCATGATCATGAAATAAATGTCAAGAATGCTTCACTTGAAATTGAAATTGAGGATCTTAAGAAAATGATTGAGGATTTGGAAGAGGGAAGAAAAGAAATGGCTGACTTGGAAACTGAAAATGAAAATTTGAGAAATGAGATTGATAGCATCAAGCTAAAAATACAAAGCTATGAAAAGAACAGCAAATTGAGTAATGAGAAGTACGAAGCTGTCAAACAAGTCAACATTCAACTTCTTCAAAATATTGAAAACCTACAAAAGAGTTGAATGATAAACAACAATCTTGAGAAAAGTTTGTGGATGGAAGACAAAACCTAGATGCATTGCTAGGAACTAGAATGAACCACAACAAAGACGGGTTGGGTTTTGATCCAACAAACAAAATGCCATTTGGGCTAAAAACTGTCACATTTGTTTCATCTTCCGAAGCTTCCACCTCAAACACAACTCTCACACAAAACCAGCAAAAATAAAAGGAGAAAGGGAAAGAAAAGATTGAAGAGGTAGTCACTGAAATTCCCAAAAAATCTGTCCAAAAGCCTAAGAAAGGTCGACCTTCCCCGCAGCATAGGTCAACACTTCCTCGGCCATTGCATGCTCAATCTTCCAGATATCACCATAACTGGATTGCACATTCATATAGGCCAATACCATCATATTCTTGGGGCAATTGTGACCTCTGTGTGCATCAATCCCATAGGTGACAAAATAATCATTTTCAACCCAAAACCAACCAACAACCTCAATGGCTTAAGAAGCAAAATTCATCAAACTTCCACAAACTCCAACCAAGAGCCTCCAAACAGAAAATGAATGTTAAGATTGAAAAGAAAAATCAAATCCCAGCTCTAAACAAACAAAACATGAATGTTAAGAAGGTTTGGATTCCAAAAGAAATGGTTTCATGTTTTGAAAATTTGAAAAGTTTGATGGGACCCAAATTTGGTTGGGTTCCAAACACCATTGCTTAATTGCTTGTGCAGGAATGTCTTGCAGCCATGCATAACAGGTGGTGCCTTGATAGCGGCTGTTCAAGACACATGATTGGAGACAAATCAAACTTTTGTCTCTTGGAGGAAAAGGAAGGAGGATACGTCACATTTGGAGGGAATAACAAAGGAAAAATCATTGGAACAGGTAATGTAGATAAGAATCTCTCCAAATCCATTGGAAATATATTGTTAGTTGAAGGATTGAAATATAACTTACTCAGCATAAGTCAATTGTGTGATAAAGGTCACAAAGTGTTGTTTGATTCTCATAAATGTAAAATCTTTGAACCAAAATCTGACAAGGTAAAATTTTCTGGTAAGAGAGTCAACAATGTTTACATGATTGACTTAGATGATCCTGCTTATTCAAACCTTTGTCTTGCTGCACCAAAATCTGAAATTGCATGGTTATGGCATCGTAGATTAGGAGATGCTAGCTACAATTTCTTACATAAATTGTTAAAGCATTCAATGGTGAAAGGGTTACCTGAATTATCATTTAAACAAGAAAATAAGTTATGTGATGCATGTGCCCTAGGTAAACAAACAAGAAAATCCTTCAAGGGAAAATCTGAAAATACATCATCCAAACTACTCGAGCTAATTCATATGGACCTGTTTGGACCAACCAGAACTGCTAGCTTAAGTGGTAGAAAATATGGATATGTCTTGGTGGATGACTTGTCTAGGTTCACATGGGTTTTTTTTATCACACATAAAAATGATGCTTCGGATGAGTTTCAGGCACTCTACATGAAGATAAAGCAGGATGGTGAGTTTAAAATTTCCAAGATTCAATCTGATCATGGTGGTGAATTTGAAAA
The DNA here is from genome assembly GCA_022559845.1 of Amorphophallus konjac. NCBI lineage: Eukaryota > Viridiplantae > Streptophyta > Magnoliopsida > Alismatales > Araceae > Amorphophallus > Amorphophallus konjac. Next base: position 60,406,688 of record CM040125.1, read on the forward strand.
TGCTGACTTCTATAATCTTTACAAGGCTGAGGGAATTTCACACTGATTTTCTTCACCAAGAACGTTGGAGCAAAATGGTGTAGTTGAAAGGAGAAACCGAACACTTGTAGAGATGGCAAGAACCATACTTGCTGAACGGCAACTTCCAACGAGATTTTGGGCTGAAGCGGTAAACTCAGCATGTTACATTAAGGCCACATGCTAAAAAGACTCCTTATGAGTTGCTGAAAGGTAAAAAGCCATCTCTCTCACATATGAAAGTGTTTGGATCTAAATGCTTCATCCATAATAATGACAAAAGAGACTTAGATAAATTCGATCCCAAGAGCGATAAAGGTATATTCCTTGAATATTCTGATAGATCTAGGGCTTATAGAATTTATAACATTAAGAGTCAAACTGTGGAAGAATCACCCCATGTTTCCTTTGATGAATATCATGATGATTCTAACAATGATACCTCTTATAGGAAAAATGATGAAGATGGGGAATTCTTAAGCATGAAGGACAAGAGTGATCCTCCACAAGAAGAAAGAAAAGAAGATGGTGACCGAGCTGAATCAAGCAATGTAAGGGATCAAGCTCTAGGAGAAGGTAATTATTCTACAAATATTAGAATTCTTAAGGATCATCCTTTAGAAAATGTCATTGGTAGCTTGAATGACCCACCTAGAACAAAGTCACATTTTAGAATTGTGGAAGAATTAGATCAAATTGCTCTTGTCTCTCAGCTCGAACCCAAAAACATTGATGAAGCATTAAAAGATGAAAACTGGATAAATTCAATGCAAGACGAGTTAAACCAGTTTGAAAGAAATAAAGTTTGGCATCTTGTTCCTAGACCTTCATCACAATCTATCATAGGCACTAAATGGGTTTTTAGGAACAAACTAAGTGAGGATGGCAAGATAATAAGAAACAAGGTTAGATTGGTGGCTCAAGGGTATAATCAAGGGTTTGGGGTAGACTTTGATGAATCTTATGTCCCAGTTGCTAGACTTGAAGCCATCAGAATTTTACTTGCCTTTGCATGCTCCCCTAGAATAAAACTGTATCAAATAGATGTCAAAAGTGCTTTCTTGAATGGGTTGATCAAAGAAGAAGTCTATGTTGAGTAGCCCCTAGGCTTTGAGAATTCTAACCATGCAGATTTTGTATACAAGCTAGATAGGGCACTCTATGGACTTAAGCAAGCACCAAGAGCTTGGTATGAGAGACTAAGCTCATTCCTCATTGAAAAAGGGTATACACGAGGTAAGGTAGATCAAACACTTTTCACCAAGAAGCAAGGTAAGAACATCTTGATTGTTCAAATTTATGTTGATGATATTGTGTTTGGTTCTACTAAATCTAAAATGTGTGAGGAATTTGCTAACCTCATGACTAGCGAATTTGAGATGAGCCTAATGGGAGAACTCCAATTCTTTCACGGTTTGCAGGTCAACCAAGGACAAGATGGTTGCTTCATAAGTCAAGCCAAATACATCAAGGAGATGCTGAAAAGATTTGACATGACAAACAGCAAAATCATTGCAACTCCTATGAGCACCTCAACTTTACTGGATTCGGATGAAAATGGTAAATTGGTGGATGCAAAGGTCTATAGAGGTATGATTAGTTCTTTGCTTTATTTGACTGCATCCCGACAAGATATCCAGTTTAGTGTATGCCTTTGTGCTAGATTTCAAGCTAGTCCTAGAGAATCCCATTTGAGTGCCGTCAAACGTATCCTTAAATATCTTGCCGGCACTCAAGATTTGGGATTGTGGTATCCGTCATCATGTGATTTATCTCTTATATCATATTCTTATGTGGACTACGCTGGATGCAAGCTGGATCGTAAGAGTACTAGTGGCTATTGCCAGTTTCTAGGCGGGTGTTTAGTTTCTTGGGCTTCCAAGAAACAACACTCGGTTGCCCTCTCAACCGCGGAGGCAGGATATGTTGCTGCGGGGAGCTGTGGCACTCAAGTGTTGTGGATTAAACACCAACTCCAAGACTACTTAGTGGATCTTGGTTGTGTCCCGATTCTGTGTGATAACACTAGTGCTATCAACATTGCAAAAAATTCAGTCCAACACTCTAGGACTAAGCATATTGAGATTAGGCATCACTTCATTAGAGATGAGGTCGTTAAGAAAAACTTTGAGCTGCATTTTGTTGATACTCTAAATCAAATTGCTGACATCTTCACCAAGCCCTTGTGTAATGACAGGTTTTCAACACTCAGAAGGGAGCTTGATCTTTGCCGACCTCAGGCCAATAAAAATTGAAATGATGATCTTGTTCAATTTAGTTGTGTGTTTTTGCAGATTGGTGTCCATGCATTGTTTATATGTAATTACGTCATTTTGCATATGGTGTAGCATTGCATGTAGTCATAATGCATAATAAAGTTGAATTCATGTTCACGATGCATTGCATGGTTTGTGTAGCATCCTTCTTGCATGGCCATGATATATTAAATGTTGATGTATGGAAAGGCAGGTTATGCTTGCTTAGAAGCACTCAATATGTATGAGGTTTCACCTCCGCCAAGTACCATGCGTCACTGTCACATATAGGCCATATAGTAAGGGGGAGTTGTCTCTTTGCAGCATTCATGCATATGTTTCATCTTCATTCTGTTGCATTTAATAAGTGTACAACCATGGGTCATGCATTTCATGTCTGCCAAATTCATGTTTGATCAGGTCAACCCCTGCATGGTTCTAGTCTCTCTCTCCTTGATGTTTGTCATTACACTTGCTTGCACACATAACTCCTTGAGTGCATTCCTTGCATATCCTTAGGGGGAGTCCTGCTGCTATTCTTACTCTCTTGCAATCTGAACTTCATGGCTTATAGTCTGAATATGAGATCATGAGACTGACAGAACTATGGCGTAAGAGCTTTCTATTATATGCCCTGATGATTGTCCATCCAATGAAAATGGTTCAGATTTAATGATTTCCTTGAAGTTCAAAAATATTTTTTCTGAAATCATCTATGTTCTGTGGTTTTAATAGACCTTAACTAAAGATTGCATATTGTGCTTTGCATGACTATCCTGATATCTGAAAATTTAAAATTCATGACCATCTTGGTGATACACTCAGGCTTAGTATTGTTCTTAAACATCTTGATGAGCTGGAATTCTTGGAAATCCATTTGACAGAGTAATGATATTATTACACGGAGAAATATGTCACGTCATCAAATCAAGTGACGAATGATATGTCATGATGTGTCCCTGTTATCTCTGTCTTAATACTTTTGGACTCTAGGCAGAGCAATGGCATAATTGCTGAGAAATATATCCTCTCATCAATGAATTGAGACAGGATATGTCATGACGTGACTTTGCTATCTCTGTTCATTTGGAAGCATAACAGTCAGTCTTACCAAATACCTAGGAATACTGACGTCTAAACAACGTGTATTCTTACGGTTAGGAGGCATGTACTAGACTTGATTGCTCGTAAAATATGAGTCTTGTGCCTTCAAATTCAAAAGATATTGAAAATCTAATTTGCTGCACTCATAAAATTTCATGCTTTAGTCATGATTGTTTAGTCTCAATACTCGTTTTTGTGTTATTCACCTAGTAGTTATTGAATACGGATATATAAGACAAGGGAAGCACTACTAAAAACTTATATATATAAGGCAAAAAATAAAAGGCAGAAACAAATTATGCCTTATCTTTCAAAGATTAAAAGGTAGAAATAAAATCAGTCTTGTATTTATGTTAACTATTTTAAATGAAAGGCAGAATATTAAATTATGTCTTATAACATTTAATAAATTAAAGGTACTTCTATACTTACCGCCTTTTATTCAGTTTTGGGGGTTTGAAAGAACTTTATTTTAACCCCCCCGCCCCCTTTTTCTCCCCCGATCCCTTCCTTCTCTTCTCCTCGTTCTTCCTCTCCCCTTCCCCGTCTTCCCCCTTCCTCGTTCTCCCACCTACTGCGGTCGATGGCGGATACGGGAGGGCGAGGCGACCGGCGACGATGGCGACTGCGGGTCACGGATGCGACGGCAGGAAAGGGCGTGACAGAGCGAGTTGGGCGGCTCTCCGGAGGGGCAATCTGGTGACGCTGGTGGGGAGGGGGGTTCCGGCAGGGAGAGGGGACAACAGGGGGGGTAGCAGGTGGGGAGGGGGGTTCTGGCAGGGGCGGGGGATAGCAAGAGGGTTCCAGCGGGGGAGGGGGCTTCCCAAGTGGGAGGCGGGTAGCAGGAGGGTGCCAGAGTGGGATCGAGGAGCTAGCGCCTTTGCTGAATGGGTCGATCTCTGCTGCTTTTGCACATGATCGCAGGTACGCCATGGAGACGCACATGGTCCATGAGAGTGACGACAACCGGATTGCCATGGTGGGCATCCTCTACAAGTTCGGCCGGTCGGATCCCTTCCTCACAGAGGTCAGATCTTTCTCCTTCTCTCTATCAATCTCTACATATATATATGTGTACCTATCTATCTAGTTTATAACTTGTCTATCTATCTATGGTCCTTCACCGATCGAGTATATATGTTTATATATGGTTCACATGCCTTTAGAATATTCCACTCACATCGACGGTGCTTTGAAGTTACATACATAAACATATTTATAAAGTAACAGTGGGATTAGCAGTGCTGACCCCCATATATATTAATTGGCAATATTGTTACTGGGGATTAATTTTATATAAGGAACTGGCCGTCCACAACACCTGCATCAAGCTAACTGTTCACAAATGATGGCATCCTCTGTCTTATAGGTGAACTCCTCGCATAACTCCCAGCCAACTCATCATTCCTAACATCTATGACTTTGAGAAGGGCCATCATATCCACCTGAAGTGGCTGCCCCTGTCAGTACTTTGGGATACACTTTGGCTGATTTTTCATTGTTTGGCAAATGACTTGCCCGCTAAACGCAAACTCACATAAATTATTACCTGTAACTCCATTTTTCCTTGATGGCCCCACAATAGTGGAAATATTCAATGAATCAACTTAAGGACTATTCATATTCTAGTGCAGGAAAGGAGGACTCAAAACCATTCCATGACAATATTTTCCTTTCAATGGGCCAGAGCCATACTTGTAGTAGCAGACCTCTCCATTTCCCCCACATAGAATGAAAGGGCTTCACCAACAACCAAGGGCACATCTTCAACCTTTGTCCTTTTGAATAGCCTTAATATCGTCCACAATAAGTAGCTTCTGCAGCCTTTTGCCCAAGACTAACAAAACTCCTGGTGCAGAAGAATTTCGAGCTATGATTGAAGGTAATGGGCGGTATAGCCCAATATGACCAAGTACTTCCACTGCCACAGAAGCCAAAGCTAGATTCTCTGATTGAACAATTCCTACCAAACAGTTAATTATATGGTGAAGCAATGTCTCTGAGATAATCAGATTTCCTTTCACACACACTTTGCCATTACATATTCGATAACACATAATGCTCCTTGACGACTTTCATATCTTGCTGTGCTCTGGACGGATGACAGAAGCTCATCAAGTTTACATGTAACACTCGGTTCTAATGTAGCATTTTCAATAGCCACTCTTAATGACTGCATCTTCATTCCAATTGTGGAATCAGATGCATCGGCCTGATGCTGTTGCTATAACTATTGAATATCCAATTTAATTTGCTTTTTTTGTTGTTCCTTTAAAGAATCTGGTCTTTTAAATGAATTTTTTTTATCTAAGATAGAAACAACGATGGTAGAATCTGAAACATAAGCATTGGCAGAAGGGAGCATATTAAGCTGCATTCTCTGCACTGTACCTACAAAAGAGATTGAAGAAGTTTGATTTTTTTTGCTGTGTGGCACAATGTCACATTCAGAAATTTTCTTTTGGGTTGCCATGAATAATATATTGGTTGCAGAAAGATGTAAGCACATAGATGTTACAACATATGGTCTATCTTCCTCCTGCACTTTAACCAGATACCAGCTTGCTATCTGTACAGGATATATGTAATCATATCGATGCCTGCCAATGGATTCTTTATATGCTTATATATATATATATATATATATATATATATGTGTGTGTGTATGTGTGTGTGTGTGTGTGTGTGTGTGTGTGTGTGTGTGTGTGTGTGTGTGTGTGTGTGTGTGTGTGTGTGTGTGTGTGTGTGTGTGTGTGTGTGTGTGTGTGTGTGTGTGTGTGTGTGTGTGTGTGTGTGCAAGTACTGTTGTTTATAGATTATTGTCCTCTTATCAACGAGTTGTCTAACATCATACCCCGAAATATCCAGAAGGTAACAGATATGGCTTTAGTTACTGAAGTGAACTGTCCACTGGAAATCCAGATGTCATGTTCATAGCTTAATCTTGGCCTTCTTTCTGCTTCAGGAAGGGTAGACTCACACTTTATATTTCTTCCAAATAGGAAGGTAAGGACTTCTGCTGCTCTACATTTCTGAAAGAGCAAAACACACAAAATTTTGAAAAGTGGCAGGCAAACTGATTGCAAATGCATCAGTTCAAGGACTAGGGCAGATGCCTTTAGTTTCCATGCCTAGGGCTCATAGCTTTTTAAGGGTCTAAATAATTTGTGAATCTTCTCTTTATTAGGAGGATGACAAATAGAATGTTGTTCACTTTGTCCTTTTTTGTTGGGTTGTTTTTGTCTCTCCTTTTCCTCTTTAAAAAAGGTTTACTGTGTGTTACATAGATGCTATATAGATATCCATGGACAGCTTTAATGAAAAAAAGCAATGCTGATGGCCATATCCATGGATAGCTTTAATGAAAAAAAACTCTGCTAACCATAAACAAGATGGTACAGATCACAGGCGCAAGCAAGCTGCAGGTTTAGAACCAAAGGAACCTAAGTGGCAGATGTGAAGCAAAGCTTATCAGATGGTCACGGATTCTCGTCCATCATTCTTCTGCATCAAAATTTATAGTTAGTCTCAATCTTCAAGCTATTCTAGATTTAAAGAAGTAAGATTAGATGTTTCTTGCACGGACTGTACCAGTTTTGTCAAAATGTTTGAATTTTATTGCAGATTGTACCATTAGTTTTACATTTAGTTGTTTAAAAATGCAGTTCATCACAAAGATAGATATCTATATTATCATACTTCCATTACTATGGCAATAACTTCTTTCATTGCCAAGTATAGTAAATGAAGAGTGGGATAGAGTCGGACAACATTCTAATTCTGTGCTTTACCTTGCTTATAATTATTTCTGCCCTATCCATGCCTCGATTATAATTTTTTCATAGACTGTAAATCACCTCCCAGCAGCTTGCCAACTTCCCCATGCCCCTCAACCAAACTGCAGAAAGTGGCATTTGTATCTTCTGCGGCTCCCAGGATAAAATTGAATCGAGAACTATATTGACCATCAGAACATATGCTGCCCTGTTTAGTGCTGTTGGTATTAACAGATGATGTATTTCATTTCCAATAGCATACTATATATCTTCGTAACTTGCATGGAGATTAGTGTAAATTTGAGCAACCATTGTATCAGTAGCAGTAGTAGATGCGACTCGAGATTCACTCGATGGTGTTGGATCAACCAAACTGAACAATGAATCTTCCTTAGGAAGACTGGAAATTCTTTCATCGGATAAACCATTTTGGGTTGATGATTCTCTGATCACATGTGACCTTAGATGCTCGTCAAGTAAATCCACTTTCTTCATTTGAATTAAAACCCATCCTATCATATTCCTTAATAGAGAAACCTGGAATTTGGTTTACTTTTGGTCTCATTGTCTGTTCCAATTTCTAAGCCCATTCCAACTATTTCCTCATTTACACTAAAAATCCATCTTACTGTATTCCTTGGTGAGGAAACAGCCTAAATAATGAAAAGGCAGATCAGGCATGGACTTAGGGTTATGGGTCTAGAGTCATGAAGTAATGGGCTAACATACAGTTGGGAAGGTTATATTAGTTGAACCTTCGGCCTTTTTTTGGTATCTTATGGTTTCATATAAAAAACTTTTTGTTTCGTTATCATAGTCATCTCCTTAAACTTTTTAGTGATTAACATGCTAGTATTCTAGTCTTGTCGATCTTTTCACTCCTTAATTTTTGGCACATATTTATAAATTATTTGTCAGTGTGTTGATAAAATTATCTCATGTTAGTTTTCTAATGACATTAGTAGATGTTTGTTCATGCAGGTAAAATATATGCTAGGCATGAGTATGCTTAACATCTTTAAGAACAAGCCACAGAAGACATCAATTTTCAATGATTTTATGTACATGAGAAGCGTCAAAGGCTGCCATTTGAAGAAAAATCCAGATTCTTTGGTGGAAGCTTCACTAGTTTTAAGCTTGTAACTTAAAAGATTTAGAAAGGCTATCGGTGGAAGAAGATTGTAGAATCAAATTGTTTATAGCTCGTATTTATTTAAAGTGTTTGTTTAGAGGAGCACATGTTAGTGCAAATTTTGTGTATGACCTGTGCATGCACATTGTGATCTAATAGTAGGTCTAATATATGTGTGAGCACATTTTTATATAAATAAATTTTTTGTTGAACAAATATAAATAAAGTTGAATGTTGTTTAATTACGAATGTGTAATGTTTTATTTTTATGTCATGTTACAAGTTGGAATGCATTTTATTCTTGAGAAAAAAAATAGAAGAACTATCATTAAATATAACAGGTTATATGAAGAATAAGACTGTTTTTAAAAGATAATAATTTATATTCTGATGTTAGTATAGAAGGCAGAAAATTTTACCTTCTAGTGACTTATTTTGATAACTTATAAGGCAAAAAATTTTGCCATCTAGAAGAAATAGAAGGCAAAAATATCTGCCTTCTATATAGATCTTAGAAGGCAAAAATTATCGTCTTCTAAAAAATAATAGAGGGCACATATAAATGCCTTCAATCACGAGTTTATAAGGCGGAAAAAAATTGCCTTCTAAAACTTTCATTTCTGCCTTTTAAAGTTTTCGCCTTCTAAAATTTACTTTCTGCCTTCTATTTACATAGAAGACAGTGGCATAGAAGGCAGAATATAATCCGCCCTCTTTTTACCTTCTAAGACTTTAAAAGGTGAATTTTGACACTTTAAAAGGCAGAAGAATTTTGCCTTATATTAATATTTTTCTAATAGTGAAGGCTAAACACTGCCATGATATGCACCTTTGGTTCATTTCTATTAAATCTTGGATGTAGCTACTTTTCGAACTATGTTGATGATCTCGGATTTCATTAGTTTTGAACCATATATGTTGCTCGCGGTATGTTTCAGGTTTGCATATAATGGCTTGCTCTCCACTCCTTTAAGATCTGGTCTCACCGACATTTGTCACTTCTCTCACTTATCCCTCCTTTTCGCTACTGTCAAAGGGGGAGAATATTTTGTTGTGAGTCGTCCTTTGCTTTGTGAGTTGTCATTGGGGGATGAGTGAATTGTGTACGGGGGAGAGTCCAAGGTGGAGAATCCTTGTGCGCTTTGTGTATCTCATACGCATATGTGATAGGGGTTTGTGCATAGCATTCACATGCTTTGATCATCCTTGCATACATATCCACATTCACATGCTTTCACTATCATTGATCTTGAGCTGCACATGTCGCATATGTCATAAACTTTGCCATTTTGGATATTACTGCCACATAATGACTCACAGTGTTGCCATCATCAAAATGGGGGAGAATGTTGTGCCCCTATGGTCATTTGAGTCATCTTGCGGTCACTTGGGTCATTTGACATCATCATATGGTCATTTGAGTTATTTGATATTCTTGGTTTTGATAATGGCTAAACACTATTAGTCATTGTTATTTTTCACTCTTATATGACTGACATATGTGATGTTTTGTTCATAACAGATATGCAAATGAATGGACAAGGAATTGAGTGGAGTTGGCAAAAGTGAAAGCTCATAGATCACACCCAAGCAAGGATGCGAACACAAGCAAAAGTCGGCACGTGATATTCGGCTCTTTACACATCCAAGGTCAATGCACAAAGAAGTACAGCCAAGAGAATCCAAGGCCAGAGACTCAGTTGATACCTTTTAAACTATCAAGGGAGATGCCACAGATATGAACGGGCTGCTAAAGGACTCAAGCGACGGAGCTAAAGCGGTTAACGGACTGACCCGGGATGAACTGGGGTCTACCCAGCTGGCGGTCGACCGCCAGCACAGGGGCGGTCGACCGCCCCAGTCAGCAACCCCCAGTTTGCATCTCTCTCAGTGGCGGTCGACCGCCAGCCAGTAGCGGTCGACCGGAAATTTTAGGGACTAATCCTCTACAGTGATTCTCAGTAGCGGTCGACCGCCAGAAACTACAGGTCGACCGCCAGCCCCGATGCAGCCATGTTTGACTTCGATTTCCACCTCGAGGCTAGCCCCTTTCCTTGTATTTGTTTAACCCCAAAGTCACCCAATCTTCCATAGATTGTGGATCTGGTCTGGGGGATGTCTAAGGACCATTCAAAGGTTATAAAACACATGCAAGAGGGTAGAAACCCTAGTTGATCATTTGTGAATCTAAGGGAGATCAAAGGAGGCTATAAGGGTGAGAGGAGTTCGAGTACTGTAGCTGTGAATAGTACTCCGGGAAGAAGTTCTTCATCCATTCAAGGGATTCAAGCCTAGATCTGAAGCCATCTCAACCTCCAAGGAAGCAAGAAGCAATCAAGGCTCTCAAGGGTGATCTAAACTGCATCAAACTCTTCATCAACTCAAGGAGATCAAAAGGAACATCAAGGCTACATCCATAGTCTTCTTCATCAACTCAAGGAAGATCATCTCTCAAGGAAGAAGACACCATTGAAGCATCCAACTCAAGCTCCAGCAATCTCAGACAAGATTTTTCTTCATGAGCATATTCTATATCTTGTTTGATGATTGAGTGTTTTCATATTTGTTCTTTTTCATTTCATACAAATGATTGAAACTGAAGATCATCCCTACCGGTGGTTAGTAGGAAGGAAATCAGAAGTTGTCTGATCTGAGGTGTTTGATGTCGCCTCGACAGTCGTTGTTAAAATTACCGTGCCACACAAATTTCAAATATTTATAACCGCACTCACTCACTTATGGATTTGAAAACATGAGTATAATGGTAAGTACGGGTCGATCCCACGGGGAAGGAATTTGGTTATTTTTCTTAGTTGGAAAATATTCTTGTGTTTTGAAAAATCAAGTGTTGGGTTTTGAGTTCGATTACAACTAAATGGAATTAAAGTGCAACTTCAAACAACAAAAGGTAAATGAAAGAAATAAAGAAGAACGCCGTCGTTTCCATGTCGAGCCTTTGATGAAGATCGCTCCGCCTAGGAAGTCGATGCCGTGAGAGGATTTGCAGAAGAATGATCACCGCTTTGGGTATGATTGAAGAACTTATGAAGACAAGAGTTGGATTTAACAAGTTTGAAAACTTAAGTTTGAAATCATAATAGAATTCAAGTAAAAATAGGGATTGGAAGAAAAAGCATAACTTCAAATCTGGACAGAATTAGAAGAAGTGTAAAACATGAAAGTTGTAGAGAATTGAAAAAGGAAGAACTTTGATTAAGAACACAGAGACAGAAAATAAGAGGAAGGCACTGAAAAAGTAAGATCTATCCCTGCTGGTGAATAGCAACTGACAGAAAAACAGCACTTTGAAAAATTAATTCTAACTCTAAAAATACACAGAATTAGACAAGGTGGTAGAAGAATGAAATGGAGATCTATAAGAGAGGAACAAAGTTGATGAAGAACTCAGATTAAAAAGAGGTCTAGAAAGGCTTCAAAACATAAGAAAACTAGAATGTCTCACCACGGATGAACAGTAAACACCTAAAACAGCACTTAAGAAAACGGACCAGAACTCTATGAAGTAGGAAGAATTTGAAGAAATGATCAACAGAGAAGTTGAAGAAGACTTACAAACAAACAACTTTTGTGAAGAAATCAAATTGAAATAAAGATTACAACCATGCGAAATAAGGCTAAGAACAGGCTGAATTCAAAAATGAAACTTTTATTGAAATAAGAACAACTTACAACTTTGACTTCAAAAGCTTGGAAAATACAACTTGATGCACTCAACAACTTCAGAAATGCAAAGAACAACTTACATTACAAGTGACCCAAGCTAGCTCTCCCCCTACTCAACCTTCTTGCCATCTTCTATCACTCACTAACTAACTCTACTTACTAACTCTTTCAAGACCAATGCACCCTTTATATAGGGGTTACAAAAAACACTCCATCAATACAAACAAGTGTACCCAATTTTAGCCTAAAATGGTAGGCAGGTAGGTTCTGCCCACTTTGCCATTTTTTTTGGATTTTTCCAAATTTTTTTGGAATTTTTCTAGGCCTTTTCCTCTCTCTTTCTTTCTCTCATTCTCTCACTTTCTGCGGGCGCGTTGCGCCGACCGCCGACCGGTTAGGCCGCCCGCCCTGTGGGCCCGCCGTGCGCCCGCCTACTGCCGGCACGCCACGCCGTCGCACAAGGCGCACGCGCCCGCGTGCGTCGCGTGCGTCGCGTGCGGTCGCCCGCTCGCGCCTCGCCGCGTGGCGCTGCCGCGCTGCTCCCCGCGTCGCCACGACCCCTCCTTCCGCCTTCCTTCGCCCGCCTGCAGGTTGCCACGAAGCCCCCCCCCCCCCCCCCCGCCTTCGCCTTTCCTCGCCTCGTCGCCCGTGCGGGCGGCGAAGGCGGGAAAGGGGGGGCGGGGGGTTCAAATGTTTTTTTATTAATTATAATATATATATATATATATATATATCTAGTAGATATCTAGTATCTATTTGTATAAAATACTAACAAAATAGCAAATAAATTTATTTATTTTTCTAATTTTTTTTATTTTCTTTTTGAACAACTTCCTGGGCTTTTGGCCCAGTTTAATATATATATTTTTATTCTTTTTTTTTCTTGGAGTTTTCCTCGTATTGCGTGCCTGTAAAAATACATACAAATTATAATTAAAATTTATTTAATTTCATAAAAATAAATAATTGATCAAAAATCAACAATAAGTGTGAGAAGTGTATATTTAATATAATTTAAGCTCATAAGAATGTGAATAATTATGAATTAACAAGGAAAAATACACACTTATCAGTGTTGACGTCCCTATATGTGGTTAGTAGGAAGGCAATCGGTGGTTTTTCCGATTTGCGGTTCAGTGCGAGGCACTAGTGGAGCCTCACCGGATTTGGTGAGGGGTGGACGTAGAACTGGGGATTCAGTCCGAACCACCTTAAAATCCTTTGTGATGTGGTTTGATTGTGCGATTGATATGTTTTAGATGCATGCTTAGGTTCAATCTCCATATTGTGAAATCACATTTCTAAGTAAATCGTTTTATACATCGCTAAGCTGGTTGTATTCCGCTGCAATTATTTTTAACTAGCCTTATAGAGGGTTGTATTACGGGAAGAGGGACAGATCTATTCACCCCTCCCCTCTAGATCCGCTGTCCACTACACAACACAACGGGGCCTCCCCCATTCCCACAACCATCGGGCCATCTTATCTGCATGCCTACCACTCACCCCCCTCTGACTCTCCAGCAAAAACACCTCACCACACCTCCACCGATGCCTTCAAAACCTCTCATCCTCCCTCGGCCATCTGCCTCCATCATACTTTCACCCTTTCCTTCAAAGCCCCTCATCATCCATCGTCCATCTGGGGCCCCATCTACCTCCACCACGCCTCCATCTTCCAAACCTCTTATCATTCACTACCTACACGAGGTCCCGTCTATTGCCGCTCCTCCTCCACCAAACAAACCCCTCATAAGGGTCCCCCTATCCACTGTCACCCCTATTCCATTAATTGTTCCTCCACCACTACCCCTCAAACCCTTTCTACCTAAACCCATAGTGGTGCAGCCAAAACTACAGCTATGGTGCTCCGGAGTGGAAGGATCTTCCACCGGATATTCTCCCAGAATAGTCTGGCCCTTGGGCAGTCCCAGCCAGAGAAAGGTATTGAAGTGCAATTAGAAGAATCCACTCCCGGGACACAATATGATTTGTTCAAAAAGTTGGACAAGATGCCCGCCCGGATCTCCATCCTGGAGTTGATTAAGAGGTTTACCTGTGAAAAATGGCCTTTTAGTAGGCTGGAAAAGCCCTTAGCATGGTTCACGAATATACCTTATGGTTCTTGAGGGTTATTATGTGCTTAATACATTCACATTCATCAAAGTGAAATTGGTTTCATGGTGCCCATATAATGAGTTTAAGTGGTTTGAATGGCTTTGTTTCCACTTGAGGTTTTGGTGGTTTTAAAACTCTTTCATGTATTCACTCCATGTGGCATAGTAACTTTCAAAGTGTTTCATGCATTGTCTAAATGACTTTTCCTTTTAGGTTGCAAAATGCTTAACCTATTGAAATGAGCATTTGTTGAATGAGGTCTAAAAATATGCCAACATCTTGTTTCAATGCATGGTCATTTGATTTATATGTTGAATGAGGAAGAATAGTTTTTCATTGAGCTTGAATTAATGAAATCTGGATTTAGAATGTGCTTTCTTGCAAGATCTTCATGAGGTTGATTTACATGCACTCCATTTGAAACAATTTGTTTTTCATCATTGAAATTCATGAATGGATGTTAGAATTCATTGGGTTGCATGTTTAGGTCATTGGGAATGGTTTAGAAATCTTTTTTTAATGTTTCTAGGTAAATGGGTCGACCCCCCCACTCAATGGGTCGACCCTTGGGCCAAAAAATGGCCAACCAGTGTTCTGTCCACAAGATGGGTCGACCCCCCTTGCAGATGGTCGACCCCTGTGACAAAAATTGGCCAGACAGAATCTGTATGGCCAGATGGGTCGACCCCCCCCCCATAGATGGGTTGACCCCCCCTGTTCGCAGCTCCGCGCGAGACTTCCGTAAGCCACCGAAACCCTATCAAATGACCTCCGATTGGGGTGAAATTTTACCCTAATGCCCTTGGGTTACTAATGAACATATTAGGGTGGTTTTGCTAGGGTTTTACATGGGTATATGGGTCTTTTGGTGCCTTCTATATATACTCATATGTGAACTCCTAATTTGAGTAATAGATGAACACTAATGCCTATTTTGTGCTGTCTTGTAGGAGAAGAAAAAGCGGAAACGAAGAGGAGCTCCTGCAAGGTCGATTTCATCTACATCCTTGAAGATTTGAAGCTTGTGATAGATGAGGAAAGGGAGCGGCTCGAGGAGAGGAACAAGAGGACGCCGAAATCGTCACTATCCGACAACAAGATAAGAAGAACCGGATTGTTTTGTGAAGGGGGAGCTTTGCATTTCATATATTTTCTTCATTTCCGTTGTTAGAGTTTGTTTGGAGTTTATTGTATTCGTCCATGGTCATTTCATCCTTTTTCTGAACGATATTTTTGTGTGGGTGTTCGGAGAAAGGGTTCTCCGAGTTTGTGGTGACGCGTGTGCGTCGATTTGTGCGGAATATATCCGCATGTGTGCTTGGGTGAATCTTGGGGTGTGTTCCCCGTGTGTGGTTGGGAGTTTACTCCCGTGTGGTTGCGTAGGCGTCGCCCTACATGTGTGTGGTGGAGCTCAGCTCCGTGTGTGTGTGGAGATTCATCCCCGGGCTATTTTAATCAATAGTGAAGCCTCACCGGTTTGGTGAGGGGTGGACGTAGGGAGCCCATCGTGGTCCCGAACCACCTTAAAAATTCCCGTCTCTTGTGATTTGCATTGTGTGATTGTGTGCATCTCCTTTTAATCTATTTTCGCAGTCGTGTGAGTTTGGTGAGTTTAAGAGAATCAGTTTATGATGTTTAGCTTAAATTCCTCAATCTTGTTAATCTTGCTAATTCCGTTGTGCGAGTAGGTTTAAGTTTTTAATTAGACATAATTTTTAGTAGAGGGTTCTATCCCCCCCCTCTAGAACCGTGTTCCTGCACTCCAGGACCTAACAATCGGTATCAGAGCAAGGCTCTATTGTCCCTAGATCTTACAATCTACAAAGTGATCCCAGTGCATTCTACAATCATGAATTTTTCTATTGATCAAATCTCTATGAATTGCATTCCTACTTTTGATGGTCATGATTATATTTCTTGGAGAAATGCTATGTGTGTTTATCTTGGTTTGCATGAGCCTAATGTTTGGAAGGTCATATGTGAAGGTTCATACAAGCTTCCTACTGAACATAACAAATGGGATGATATGCATGTCAAGAAAAATGCAATGAATGTTAGAGCATTAGATTTCCTCATGAATGCCATTGAATCTAATATACTATTACAAATTCCCTTGTGCAGGTCGGCAAGAGACCTTTGGGACGAGTTGGCACGAAAGTATGAAGAAGAAGTGATGGATCCATGCTTAATGGCTCATGGAGACAAAAATTCAAATGAGGTAAATTCTAACTCTGACTCTGATGAAGACGAAATGTCATTTGAAGAACTTCTTGATGCTTATGAGGAGTTGTCGAGTAGATATAAGAAAATCAAATCTGAAAATAAAATTCTAAAAAAGAAAACTAGTGAGGATGTGCATGCTAGTGTTTCTTGTGAAAAGTGCATATTGTTAGAATCAAAAATTGAATGTTTAGAAAGCCAAAATGAAATCTTGGAATCCAAAACAAAATTGTTTGAAGAAGATATTTCTGACATGCGTGAAGAATATGCTTTGCTTGAAAACTCTAATAGATGTTTGGATTCTGAAAATGAGTGTCATGAATTGCATGAACAAAACAAACTTTTGTTGCCTAAGATGTCATTGCTTGAAGAAACTGAAAAATATCTTAGAAACAAGTTAGAATCTTTGTCTGATGATGATAAGTTGTTTGAGAAATTGCTTGATTCTGAAATTGATAGCAAGAGCATCATAGATGAAAATGAAGAACTTAAAAAGAAAAATGGTGTCATGCTAATTGAAATTTCTCTTCTTGAAGGTAGTTTAAAATGCTTTGAAAGATTTGAAAAAGAAAATGCATTGTTAAAATCAGAAATTGAAAAATTAAAACACTTGAACAATTCCATGTCTGAAAGATTGTTAGAACTTGAAAAAGGGAAATTTGTTAATGTCAAATTGTATGAAGATGAATGTGAAAAAGTGCATGTGCTAGAACAAGAAATCGACAGCTATAAAACTGTAAATAGAGTATTGAATGAAAGCGTTGTTTGCAGTGAACATGAGATAGCTAGCTATGAATTGCACATTGCATCCCTTGAATCTAAAATTGTAGACTTAAATGCATCATTGTCAAAATTTGTCAAAGGGAAGGAGAACTTAGACAAAATGCTAGGTGTTAAGGTCAACTTTCAAAAAGAGGGTCTTGGATATTCTCCAATCAACAAAAAATCTTTTGAATCAAAAATAAAAACCTCTTTTGTTCATGCTTCTGACATCCCTAGCACTTCAAAATCAACTCCTCCTATTACACAAACAAAAAATTCTAAAAATTATTTTGAGAAAAAGAAAAATGTTCACACCAAACCCACCATGCAAAAAGGATTCCAAAAAGATCAAGGTGGGCGGAAAATGAAATTGAATGTTAAATGCTTTTATTGTGGCATGCATGGCCATGAAATGGATGATTGTAATTTCATGAGAATGGATGATGAAAATGCATGTAAAGAGAAAAATACTTTCAAATCACAAAGAAATGTCTCTTGCTTTCATTGTGGTAAGCTAGGCGACATAATGAAAAATTATTTTTCAAAGCAGAAGAAAGGTGAACAAAGTACTTTTAATAGAAAAAGGAATATTTCTTGCTCTCATTGTCATAAACTTGGCCATGTGATGGACAATTGTTATGTGAAGCAAAAAGATGAACTTCATGCCATGAATGCTAAGTCTAATGTTCAAAGAAAATTCAATGACAAACATGCCTTTCATCCTCAAAGGTTTTCAACTAACAAGGAAAAGTTATTTGGAAAAACTTTGCTCATAATGATAAATCATTTGTTAGAACTACTTCTCCTTGTTGCTATCATTGTGGGAAATACGGGTATGTTATGAAAGAATGTTAGTTTTTGAAAACTAATAATTTCCATGCTTCTAGAATGAATGCCATGTTTAATTTTGTTAGACCTAGATCTTTTGGAAATAGGAGATGGAACACTTTTGAAAATGCTTTTGCTCCCCAAAGAAAGTCCTTTGCTAAAACTGCTCCTTTTTTTTTTCCAAAAAGCCCTGCCTAGGGACAGATGGGAGGAGCCACCATTAGACCACTAGGAGGTGAATTTTATTGCTAAAAAAGATAGAATAGAGATTACATCAATCTGATGCTGGGTAAACCCAGCTTATCCAATCGAGCCTCTCCCTTTATAATTGAGGGTAACTCATTGTAAAAGAAAAAAGCATTACATTTGGATAAGCAAGCTATGGAGGCCAAAGAATCCGCTACTTTATTTCCTTCTCTGTATATATGATCAATCTTGTCATATTGTGTAATAGATCTCCTTATCTCTCTGACATATGAAAGGATAGACCAAGGGCATTGATATTCCTGTTTAATAACTCGAACAAGAACTTGTGAGTCACATTCAATATGTGCTGGGTGGTTTGAGATTGTACGGAGGTATTTGATGCCATCAATTAAGGCCCTTGCTTCTGCTACAAGACTGTTGGTCTAGCCATAATAGTGAGAGTATGCAAGAATAACATTGCCACTGTGATCTCTGATAACACCTCCTCCTCCAGATGTTCCATTGGGTTTGCAAGCAGCATCAGAGTTTAATTTAAGAAATGGCCAAGGGGGGCATATCCATTTTATGATTTTCAGCTGAGCACCATTTGAGAGGTGAGTAGGAATACCAAACTTTTCCAGAATCCTCCGTTTGCTGATGTCTGATTCCTTTAAATTGGCACTAACACAAACCTGTTTCACTTGGTTGATGATTTGGTGGAGAACACTATTTTTTGAAATGGTTCTACCTTCATATCTCACAGCATTCCGAGCTCTCCAAATATCCCAGAAACCATAGCCTATGACTGCTAGAATCAGGTGGCCAAGAGCAGATTTCAGTTGAATTTGGCTGGCAACATTCGAAATAAATAATGTAACAGAGTTTCCTTCCAATTGTAGACCCACTGATTTGAAATACGACCATATGTGAGAAGCTAGCTCACTGTGTAAGAACAGATGAGCCATGTTTTCCCCATGGTGGATCTGACAGCAGGAACAAATAGAGCACATTTGCACACCCAGACGCTGAACATTAGAGTCAACAGGGAGGCAGTTTTGAAGTATTTTCCACAGGTGCACAGATATTTTCGTTGGGAGCCATTGTGACCAAAGACTATCCCAATGTATGGTTGTCTGATTGGAGGCCCTTTCGGATAGAACCTGATAGGTAGATACCACTGAACATCTTCCTGAGGAGGACAAACTCCAAACCTGGAAATCAGCATCTTGGGTGAGAGTAGTGTTAGTGATAGCTGCTTTGATTGGTGCTGGCAAGCAATTGTCCATTAATTCCATTTCCTCTCTTGAGGCATGCAGCAGGAAACCATTTACTGTGATGTTAGAGTTTGGAATGGTATTAGCAGGAACAAATTCAGCCAAGCATTGATTTCCAATCCAGTTATCATACCAGAAATTTGTGAGCTTACCATCTCCGAGGATGACCTTGTTAAATTGGAGAACAAGGGTTTTTGCCTTGATCCAGCTTCTTCTAGCAAGTCCACTCATACTTTTGAAATGCACATCTCTCAAATGTCCCTGACCAATATACTTGGCTCTGAAATATGTGGCCCACAAGGAATTGGAATGCAAGGCATGCCATAACATCTTAACTCTTAAGGCTATGTCCATTTGCCTAAGTGACATAATGCCAAGGTCGCCCTGAGAATTAGGTCTACAAATCTGATCCCATGATCTCCAGTGCCTTTTGTTCCCATTCGGGGAAGAACCCCAAAATAAATTAGCAAATGACTTCTCAAGCAAAAGATGTGTTCCTGAGTGAAGGGGTGAAGTGGAAAAGGAATATATTGGAATAGAAGTGAGCACATGCTTTATCAAAATCAACTTTGCACCTTGAGAGAGTAATTTGGATTTCCAACCAGAGATTCTCTTTTGAATGGTGTGTATAATACCAGCAAAATGCACTTTTTTACTTCGGCCTAAAACCAGAGGGAAGCCAAGATACTTATGAGGAAAGCTATGTCTGGTGAAACTTGTAAGAGTGGAGATCCGAGTGGTAATGGAGTCATTTGTCTTTGGATGCAAGAAGAAACCACTCTTACTAACATTAATGAGCTGGCCTGACCCCAATTCATAAGTGTTGAGAATTTTCAATAAGTTCCTGACAGAGACAAGGCTGGCCTTACTGAAAATCATGGTGTCATCTGCAAATAACAGATGGGATATTGGGGGACACCTCCGAGGCCCTTGGAAACACTCAATCCATCTATTTAAATGGGCTTCCTTTAAGGATCTGCTCAAGCTTTCCTCAGCAATGATAAATAAGGAGGGGGCAATAGGGTCACCTTGCCGAACACCCCTTGAAGATTTAAAAAAACCAGCTACATCTCCATTCAATAAAACTGAAAACCAGCAGTTCTTGACCATCTTTCCAATCAGTTGAATGAAGGACAGACTGAAACCAAACCTGTGAAGAATAGCAAACAAGAAATCCCACTCTAATCGATCATGAGCCTTGGCCATGTCTAATTTAAAAATGACATTCTTGCCTCTGGTTTTTCTACCCAATTCCTGAGTCAGTTCATGTGCTAGAGCAATATTTTCTGTTATGTGCCTCCCCTTGACAAATGCAGTCTGTTCCTTAGATATTATGCTTGGAAGAATAGAAGCCAACCTTTTATTTACAATGGAAGAAATAATCTTGTAAAAAAAAATTGCATAAATTGATAGGTCTGTAGTCCGAGATGTCCACAGCATTAGACTTTTTAGGTATAAGAGCAATTAAAGTGGATGTAACAGTTCTTGGGAGTGGTAGTGGAGTAGTAAAAGCCTCTTGTACAGCACTAACAACCACACCAGCTATGATTGTCCAAGCCTTTTGATAAAAAGCTCCTGTGAATCCATCAGGCCCTGGTGCACTATCAGTAGAGAGAGCAAAGACAGCATCTTGAATTTCCTTTTCAGTGGGAATAGCACACAGCATAACATTATCTTGCTGGGTAACTAAATTTGGAATACAGTTCAAGGAAGATTCCTCAATAATATGGTGCTGAGAAGAAAAAGCTGTATGGAAATGGTTAGCTGCAATGCCCTTCATTTCTTCATGATCTGAAGTTAGCATACCAGCTGAATTCGGAGCTGAATTATACACTGCTTATTTCTTTTAGCCTTGGTCAAAGTATGGAAAAATCTTGTGTTTCTGTCCCCCTCCTTTAACCATCTAATCCCAGACTTCTGCTTCCAAAAACATTCCTCCTGTAGTAGTCTTTCAGATAGAAGGGATTTGGCATCCTCTAGCTTATTGTGATTTTCCATATTGGGGTGTAGATCATAAGATAGTTCTGCTTGGAGTACTGCATCTTCTGCTGCCATCAAATTTAAATGGATATGACCAAAAGTCTGCTTGTTCCAGATGCGAAGCATGCTCCTCAAATATTTAAGCTTCAAATACATAGTTGTCATAGAGGAGGAGGCCAGTGGACTAGTACTCCAACAAGTTTTAACATCCATAAGAAATTTATCGTGCATAGTCCACATTTTTTGGAAACAAAATCTACTCTTGAATCTGTCCTTGAGTAACATTTTCACCAATAGGGGAGCATGGTCATATGCTTCCCTTGACAAGTGCTCAACTGAAATGGGAAACAATTTTAACCAGTCTGAATTAAACAGGACCCTGTCCAGCCTTGCCCAAATACCATTGCACCCAGATTGATTGTTATGCCATGTATACTTAGAACCCATGTAGCCTGCATCAATTAGAGCACAGTCTGAAACACACTCATTGAAATCTGAGATAGCACCCAAATTTGGTGGGTTACCACCAAGTTTTTCATCTACATTCAGGATACAATTAAAGTCTCCATCCACTAACCAAGGCCCGGATATTTGTGAGTGTACCAAATATAGAGATGCCCATAAAGCCTGTCTCTCCAAAGCAGAACATTTAGCATATACAAAAGATAGGTGGAATATTGGCCAGACAGAACCAGATTGAATGAGAGTGATTTGCTGCTCATCTGTACTAACAATAGAGAAATCCAGGGTATCCCTCCAGAAGACCCATATATTAGCCATATCATCACAATTAGCAATACAATTTCCCATACCCCACTTACTGCAGATACCATTCATTTTACTGACATGAATTTTGGGTTCCAGCACAACAATGCAGTCAATTTTATGAGCTTTAATGAAAAGTTTTACCCTCCCGATAGAAACATCATTTCCTATACCTCTTATATTCCAGATGATAAAATTCATGAGGATTTTGATATAGGAAGATTGCCTGCGGATCCAGACCTGGTCATGGATCTAGTTATGACACCCGAGTGATCATTAAGTAGAACCCTGGCATTGTCAATAGCAGCTGCATTAGCAATATCCTGTCTTCTAGATGCCAAATCTTCAATCTGCTGTTGATTCTGAGAGGAATAAGATGATGCTGGCAGAAGGCCTGAAGATGATGAAATGATCTGTTGTGGGTACACAATTCATGGATCGACAATAGCTAACTCTGGAACAGGGACAATGATGCCATGTCCATCAAACTTTTGGCCTGAAGGGAGCTCCATATGAGAAGGAGCAATATATTTTTCCGGAGGTAGCGCTTCAATCCAACAATTTGGGTCCACAGGAAGCAATAAAGATGAAGTTCCAGCCATATCAACTTCATGTTGTGAATTAGATCCAGCATTAGTCTCCACAACAGTGACATCTATATGAGTGGGTTTCATCATCTCATGATCAACAGTCAAAGTATCATCTTTGATAATTGCACTATCCACCGCAGTCTTTGATGGAGGCACCAACTCATCTTCATTAAGTGATCTAGAATTAGTAGAGGCCCCCACAACAATCACAGCCAAAATGTCATGAGATTCAGATATCTTATCAGGAGGAGGCACGGCAGAGTTATCATTCTTATGAATAACGGCATTCAAGGTAGCCACTGGTTTCCAGACATTTTTGGCTTTAGTATTCGGACGTGGAGGACCCTGAGAAATATCAGGATTGACTGAAGGCTGAACCGATTTACCTTTGCATTCGACCGAACAATGGCCTAGCCTAGAACAAACCGAGCAAAATTGCGGAAGCACAGGGTATGAAATATCTTGCCAAGCCCCTCCCCCAGGAAAACCAATCCACAGTCTGTGTGGGTGCGACTTCAAAATATCCAACTCAACACAAACATGAGCTACCACCGTATTGGAAAGGTTCAGGGTTGAAGGATCTATCTTTAATACCTTCCCAATGTTCCCAGCAATAGAGCGCAACATAGGTTCCACAAATAAATTCACAGGCAGCCCAGGGAAAGAAATCCATACTGACAGAATGGAAGAATCCTCATTTGGAGAAAAGTGCATCGTCCATTTGAAAAATCTGAATAGCCGGCCATGGACATATAGGTGTTCTCTCAAAAGCAACTGCAAATAATCCTCCTGGTTGCGAAAGCGCAGCAGGAGGTGTTTAGAATCCAAAGCACTGATAACAAAGTCTTCTTTGAATCTGCAACAGTTGGACAGATGAGATCTGATCTCAGGAAAGGCAGGCCTGCCTTGAGGCGTCCGAGCCACTAGAGTGAAATCAAAAGGCTTAAGAGATGCCGCTATTTCCTCAGCATTGAAGAAGACTGCCAGTTCACCGCCATCTGTGAGAGCAGGTTCATGGACGAAGCCAGGAACAATCAGAGGCGACATGGAAGAAGCAAGAACTTCGGCAAAAGTACGACTACAGCCAGGGAGAAGACTAGCAGAGGAGACATTGTGGGAAGACGAAACCAACGCGGGAAAAGCCGACGGAGCAGCCACAAAGGCAGCGGGGGCCACGGCGGGCCCCCCCCCCCGAGGCCTCCATGGAGGGACGCAAAGGAGTCAAAGCGCCGCCATGGGACCTACCTCAAGCTGCGGCTCGACGGCCCTGTTTGGATTTTTGCTACTATTGTGGAAATTATGGGCATGTGCTTGAGGATTGTAGGATCATGGAAGATGAAGATATGAAGGCAATGAAATGGAAGAAGAATTTGGTTGGTGGTAATGCCACTAACTTCAAGGGACCCAAGAAGGCTTGGGTTCCCAAATTTGTCAAATGAGTTGAATTTGATGCAGGTGTGCCTTGAGGAAATAAATTGAAAGGGGTTCCAATAAAAGGGAACAAGGCACACTTGTTTGGTAAAATCCCGACTTTGTTTTTTTTTTTCTTATTGTCAAACTTGGTGATTTTGATGTTTTCACTTCTATTGCTTTGTTATGTTGTTGGAATCATGTTTTTCATTTCTTCACAAGCCATACATATTTTCATTGAATAAATATTTGATATATCAAATGGTGATATGTGAAATGATAGATCAAGTCTGTCAGGAAACTATCACTATGTGTGAGGTGATCTTAGGATCAACGTACTCCACCTTGTACCAATATTCAAATTTTCAATTTGATTGGCTTATGAGGATTCATATATTTTGAATGGAATTGATTTGCCTTTAATTTGCATATCTTTCAAATTGACTCTGAAAAACTCTCTTGTTTCAAAAAGGCAAAGATTTCTGAACTATGGAATTGCTTATTCTTTAATGCAACAATTGGCATTGGATGATGACCATGGCTTAGTTTAAAGCCTGTTGACTGTGTGTGTGGTTGCTCTGCATGATCGATAAATTGCTTGATTTGCTCAATCTGAAAATTTATCTCATGCAATACCATTTTGAATAATCATGGTCGAATGTTTGGGTTGTAAGGAAAATAACTGCTCCTGATAAAGCCTGAAATGAAATGCTCATGATTCTATGTTAAATTCATTAAAAACTCAACTCAAGCATTTACTGATTTCATGCTCACTTGAGTATTTAAGAATGCACAAAAAATTGAAATATCCATAAAAATATTGCATTGGCATTTTTGCATACCATTCACTTCTCATGCATGCTTTGTGAATTTGAGTCTCTTGCATACTTTGACTTATTTATGCTTAAATGCCATGATTTATGATCACATAAAATAATAGTAATAATAATATGCATATTGCATATTCATGCATATAGGGTATATGCATATATTTCATGATAATTGCATATTTTGAATGATAGAAGTCATAGTGTGCATAGTTGCATATATTGCATACTTATCACTCACATAGTGCATACTCATTTCATTTGAAAGATGAAACTCAGTGTGTGCCTATGTGCATATTTGGCATTTTCAGCATGCATTAGTTGCATTAGATGCAGATAGTGTTCTCTTGTGAAATCTGAATACTTGCAGATCATTCTACATTGCATATTTGCATGTTTCCATTGTATGCTTGCATGTTAATATATACTAATGCACCTTCTTTGAAAATTCTAAGACCACATACTCCCTTGATAAATAATGTTGCATCTAAGTCTTAACTAGTGTGCTTCATGTTAAACACTCAGGGGGAGTATTTCCTGATTAGTACATTCACATAGGGGGAGCTGCACTATCTTGTCTTGAGTTAAATTTTCTCCATACATGTTAAATCAAATTCGCACACTTCATGCACATTAATGTGAAAAAGAGTGTTATTCATAAGGATATAGGAAATTCATTTCAACACTCTAAAGAAATTACACTTGTTGCATGTATGATAAAGAGGCAGTTGAGGAAAAAGTTGCCTGCCTCAACCAAAAAAGTTGGATGAAATGAAAGGCATAGTAATGCTTAGTCTCACTGAGTAAACTGGATACACGTCACCTGAGACGTGATGTGGTTCATTTCTGAAAAGTGTTGACTAAAGTACCTCTGTTCAAAATGAAGTGAAATGGTTCAGTATTTTGAGCAACCGGGGATTCTAGCATGAGCTCCATGTGTCTCCTCGCGTAAAAAAAGGAATTATTTGAACCTGATCACTCAAAGAAAAATTCATATTATCAATGTGAAATTTTTTAAGAAATATTCTGATGAAAAAAATTAATGGGGCAGAGCGTAGCCTCCAATACGGTGTTCTCTAGATTTAAATGTAGTCTGTGTAATTACTCTTGTGTTCAATTGAAAATATGGATATTCATATGGCTAAAGCCTAGTTTCATGTTATTCACTTATACACATGGTAATTTGATTTAATATGTGTTTTAAAAATTTGATTGACTGCATGATTGGTGTATGTCTTTTGCTATCTATCTGCACACTCTCTTAGGTGTACACATGAGCACCATGGTTTTATTGACTCACCTGCACCTTTCGTACACATATCCTCTCATTATAAATAAAATGGGGGAGTTATATTGCATGTATATAGATTTACTTGCTTGGAAGTCAATCATACTTGGTCATTTTACTTACATTCTGCATGTTCATATTGCCCAAAACTTGCATTTCAAACATGTACAAATTAGTTCATGCATATTTGGCATTTAGTGCATTCACGCATGCATATTTTGAATTGCATCTTCTTGAACATAGTGTGCATATGGTTCTCTTAATAACCCCGTTGTCCGTCGATTCATTGTCAATGACAAAGGGGGAGAGACTATTCCTTGTGCTTCTTTCATGAATATCATATGTTTTACTTGTCCGTTCTCATTTTGCCATAAGGGGAGAAAGCATGTTGGTTTGGTCTTGATGCTATCGCGAATTCCCCATGTTGATCCCCATTTATGATTATGTCAAAGGGGGAGAGAGCATTAATGCATAACATTTTATCATCATCAAAATGGGGGAGATTGTTGTGTATGTGATTTTGATGATTATAAAATAACTTTGTTACCTAGACATGCTTGGCCTTGTGCTTGAATGGTTATTCATATTTTCATGGCTTTGTATTGATGAGAAAGTTTTTATGGAAAATAATGCTTCATGAATGTTAGTTTTTGTCAACAATGCTTTCCTACATGCTTTGCATTTGGCATGATTGTTAACGTTTGGATATTGAAGCATTTTGATGTTCAAATTATGAAAGATACATGTAAGCTATTTGAATGGTTAAGCTCCCATGTCAATATATTTGATTGAATGATAGATTTATGCTTATCATTTCAAAACCTTGTCATTTGGTCAAATATATTTTTCTTGATTGATTTCGTCATAACAAAATCTTGTATTGGTGAAATGGCATAATGCTCATTTGGATGCTAGTGTGCTCGTGTGATAGAAACTATCTTGGTATTCATGAGTTGCCATGCATTTCATCAAATAGGCTTTCAAAGTCTTGATTTGGGCTTGAAATATGCTTAATCTATTTACTTGAAACTTGATGGAATGGGTTTTCTTGGACATGAACTATGTTAATCCCTTGGCTATGAAATGGAAGATTTTGTGGTTTGAATAGTGTTTATATCATGCCTTATTGCTTCTGATTGAAGGACGAAGAAAACTTAGCTCTGTCTATGTTTACATGTTTAATCTTCATGATTGTTAAGGTTTCCAAAGTGCTTAAGCATTTCACATATGTCCTTCATGGATTTTGAGGCTCATAATATGTTTAACTCTTTTATAGCACTCATGGTTGAATGCATGTCTTAAGAGTTGAACTCCTTAATCTTGATTTCCATGTAGATCTAATGACTTATCTTCTTTTTGCAGGATGGACATTGATGGAAATCAATTTGATATCACTTGGATGCATGGTAATATCCCTCTATTTTTTACCTTGATATGAGTTTATGTTTATGTGGATTTCCATGAGCCATTACCTTAGTTCAATACTTGGTAGTTTGATTTTGAGGTTTGATAGAGGTAAATTGGCTTTTCAAATGAGGTTATTGAGCTTTTCACATGTGCTAATGTGATTCTCATAAAACTTGTTGAAATTTGGTTTAAATGGACCAAATCTAGATGTCTTTGGACAATGTTTGAATTTCTTGATTAAACTTGGAACCCATGTGTGACTTGCTTAAATCATTTTGATTTGTGAAGAACATGGATTGGAATTGTGTGTATTATCTGTGCTTGTGGCTGCAATTCATCATGTTTCCACTGCATATGATCTTTATGTGTGGATTGGCTCAACATCAAGTGATCAAGGTATACATTTGCTTGAGTTGGAAATGAATTTCCATGTGCTTAGATTGGGGTTGATTCATTAGTCATGCTCTCAATTGATTTCATTTGCTAATTGAGGACTTAATGGTTTCAAAGTGTTTTATGCATATTCTTGAGGAGGTTCTTGAGATGAAAATGTGTTCAAAGCATTTATGTGCCTCATGCTAATGTTTTCATTATCATACTTCATGTCTTTTAGGTCTTGGACTCAAAACTAGCTCCATATGTTGATGCATGATCCAAATATTATGATTTTGATCTAACCTCTCATTTCAACATGTTTTTCAGGGCAAGAAATTATGGTTGATCATCATGGGACTTGGTAACATTTAATCATTTAGTTTCCCATGTATTTTTGTTGGTTTAACACCCTTTTCTAACCCCTACTGGTAGGGGTCGACCCATAGGGTCGACCCATAGGCAATTTGGACCTGACAGAAGGCTTTTTGGGTTGTCTGCATGCATGGGTCGACCCCAGGGGTCGAACCCAGAGTTTTGGTATGTTATTTTGACCCCGGCCGACCTCTGTCTGCCCGAGGGTGGACCCCAAAGGTCGACCCTTTCCGGTCGGGATTTCCAGGAGTGCTTAAAACTCTTTCTAAACCCTATCAAACTTTACCAAAACACCCCCCATTGGTTCCTAGACCTAAATGGATGTTTTTAACATACTTTGGGAGGGGTTTTTGGGTCTTTTAGTCACTCATCTATATATATTATTGTGAGCTCCGAATTTGGAGATGAGGAACCCTAATGTGCTAACATTTATCTTTGTCTTGTAGGAAAAGAAAGAGGGAAAGGAGAGGAGCTGGAGAAAAACGTGGAGATCATATACATGTAGGAGGAGTTTGTGATCGTGATTGAAGGAAGAAAGGAGTGGAACGAAAAGAGGAACGCGTGGACGTTCTCATCGTCGACATCCGGCTACCCTCCGACTTGGGGCTTAGAGAAGATCTTGTACAACCCCTCTCTACTCATGGGGATTCATTACTACATCTTGTTTGCATCTATTTGAGTCATCTGCTTCCGGTTTACAAGGGTTTCCATCCTTTTGGTTGAGCATAAGTTAATATTTTGGGTGGTCATTGTATATCCTTTTAATTTGTCAATCTCGAAATATTATCGTGTGTAGACGGAGCTGCGTCTCTGTGTGGTTTTAGTGTCCGGGGTGTGTTCCCCGATGTTGTGTGTGTGTGTGCTGCAGTGGCAGCATTTTGGGGCTTGTCCCCGTGTGGATATTGTTGCGGAAGTAGCGTGTGTGGTGTTGGGATTCGTCCCCGTGTTGCTACGTTTCGTGGCGTGGAGTGAAGCCTCACCCGGTTGGGTGAGGGGTGGACGTAGGGAGCCCGTCGTGGTCCCGAACCACGTAAAAATCTCTGTGTCTCGTGTGATTGCCTGTGTGTTTGCCTATTTCTTCTATCTCCCTTCACAGGTCAACTTGTAGAATTTATTCACGACACCTCCACACATTGCTACCTCCGTTATCCATGTTAAGCATAAATTTATCTGTATTGATCTTGATTTGTTTGATTAGTTGCATTGTTAATTCGAGTGAGATCGGAAAGCTTGAGAGTACTCTTTTAATCTCACATCTGTTTAGGGTAATTAACGTTGTTAGTTTTATTTCCATTGTAATTAGTTGGAGTTGTTTTTAAAATCTGCCATATCGGCAAGGGGACTTCTTGTCCGCCATCTCTCTGGGCCAACAATTGGTATCAGAGCCTAGTCTCTGATTTTTTAGCGGACCTCACGGTCTAGGAGAAAAGATCATTTCATGATGGCTAGTGTAAATGTGACTCCTGTCTTTGATGGTTTTGATTTCACATCATGGGTTGGAAAATTATGTGTTTGGATTTCTAGTACTAATCTGAGGCTTTTGAACTTAATGACTCACGGTCCTCATGTTCTACCAAAAGATAAGTCAAAATGGACCGATGAGCACAAGAAAAAATATTCTGACAATCTTTTTGTTTTGAATACTATTAAGGCTATAGTGAACACTAACGTTTATCCTTTTATTTTATCTTGTAGGTCAGCCAAAGATGTCTTGGATGGGCCAAGCGAGGCCCAAAAATAAAGATGCGACAACGGTGAGTGCCTCGTGGTAAACAAAGAAAATGAAGGCCAAAGCGAGGACAACTCTAAGGTAAACTCCAATTCCGAGGAAGAAGATGAACTTAGTTATGATGAGTTGATGAATGCATATGATGAACTGTTTGACAGATACAAAGCATTAAAATCTGAAAATAGGAAACTAAAAAAGAAACTTGATGATTCATCGCATGTTAGGTCATCATGTGCTAAATGCTTTGAAATTGAAAATGCTTGTGTTGTTAACTCTTTATGTGAAAAATGTTCTGAGCTTAAGAACTTGAATGAAAGCTTGTTACATGATGTTGATGTACATAAAGAAACTATTTCAATTATGAAAGCTGAGAATGAATCTTTATTGGGAAAGCTTTCAGAACTTCAACATATGGGAGAAAATAATGAGAATATGAAAGAACTGAATAGTGCTATGTCAGAAAGATTGCTTGTCCTTGAAAAGGAAAAATCCGTGTCTGTTGACAAATCTGAATGGTTAAGGGAGCTAAGACATGAAATATAAAGCTTTAAGGACGTGAATGATAAATTTGAATGCAATAAAACCATGAATAAAATGGTTAATGATAATGTGAATTTTCAAATGAAAGAACCTGAACACACTTCCATGAACAAAAATTTATTTGATAAACTCCAAAATGAAAACAGTGCCTTGTTGATTCAAATTTCATTGTTTGAAAGTAAACTGAAAAGTCTTGAAAAGGTTGAAAAAGGAAAATATGTGATTGATGATAATTGTGACAAATTGCATGCTCTTGAACAAGAAATTAAAAGTCACAAGGGTGTTAATTTCTTGTTAAATAAAAAAATTCTTCATGTGAAGAAGAGCTTGCTAATTGTGAATTGCACATTTCAACATTGGAAAATGAAATCAAAATTTTGAATGAGTCTTTGTGTTTGTGTGATAAGGGAAATGAGAAATAGAAAAATGTCATTGATTGCTCGTGTATGCATGCAAAACCCTTTACTGTTAAACACGTTCATGCATCAAGAAAGAAAATGAATGTCCCATGTTATTATTGTGGCAAATATGGCCACGAAATGTATGATTACTTTTTAATGAAATTTGATGATAATGTGGCTTTGAAATCTAGAGTGAAAAATGATAGTGGTTCCAAAGATCATGAGAAACCCACAATGAAAAACCTCAACACTCATTGTTACTATTGTGGGTTACATGGTCATGTCTTTGAATATTGTATTACAAAGAAAAATGATGATGAATGGTCTCTCAAAAAGAATTTTTCGTGTTACTACTGTGGTGAACATGGACACATGATGAATAATTTCTTTGCAATGAAGAATGATGAAAAATGGTCCATGAAAATGAAATTTTCTTATTGCTATTATTGTGGTGAGAATGGTCATTCAATGGATGATTGTTCCACCATGAGAACTGATGATGATTGGTTTGCTAGGAGATACAAGAATCCATATGTTCGTGTTAACACTAACCTCTCGGGACCCAAGATGGCTTGGGTACCCAAAACTTCGAAATGAGAATCTATTTTGCAGGGGCACCTTGAGGACAAGGAAGATGTAGATAAATAAAGGACTCTCAAGGTAAGAAACAAAAATGGTTTGTTTTGAAATTCGTTTTGCTTAGGTTCTCCTTGAAAAAATCTGAAAAGGTAAAAAATTATGTTTGGAGAAAAATATTTGTAATTCTACTTCACTGACCTTGGTATCTTTTGAAGTGTTGAGATCTACAGGTTAAATGATTAGGTGATGAAGTTAGCTTTGCATATTCTCTGTTTCACATCTTGTGAATAATCTTAGTTTTTGAATGCTTAATGTTGCACATAAAGTTCTTCACACTTTTGCTCACTTTTTACAAATAACATTTCACCTCTGCATAGATAGAACACATACTTAGTTGGATGATACATCATGCACATATCATACACACACTTGCATACTTGTAAATAAGAATAATTTTCAATCATCCTTTCTAGTTACATGCATATACTTACACATCATTGTATACTTCTGTACTTGAATGTCATGATTATTCGGTATATAAAATGGTGTTAGTGGAAGTTTGGATTATGTTCAGCCGGAAGCTTTCACTACGCGTGAGGTGGTCTTCGGATCTACGTTCTCCGCCACGTACCGGTAATCAACTTGCTTGAAAATTTCAGTTCAGTGCTTGTTTGAATGTATATAAGATATCACCCACCTTTTTGACTCCTTCTATGACTTATCCCTTGATAAATGAAAGTGCATTGATTTAGACATGTTTGTTACATGGCATATATTAAGGGGGAGATTTTTTATGACCGTGCATACATTTAGGGGGAGACATTACTGTGATGAGATTAATTCATCTTTTACATTCTATACAACCACCCACACAAAATGCACCTTTTTGAGATAATGATTCAATCTAATAAGGATTATACTTTTCTACTTTACACTGTTAAGGACTTTTGATTCTCTACATGGAAATCACATATCTCGTGAGGAAAAAGTTGTTTACCCCACAAAAATTTATATAAGTGGAATGTGGATCCGAGTAGCCGGGAATCCCCCTTGAAATAAAGGAGAAAACTCACGTCGAAAGGTGAAACTAATCCACATTAAAATAAGTGTGATTTGTCATCGAGTAGTCGGGAAGTGCCTCTGAGACAAAAGGTACAACTCGCGTCGAAAAGTGTCTCATCCACATCATAAAAAGTGATGAAACTGAATAACCGGGAATTGCCCCTGAAACAAAGGGCATGACTCGTGTCAAAATGGTAGTCACACCATTTATTATATTTTAAAAAAAATAGGGTCATACGTAGCTACCAATATTTGAGCATTGTGTATGAAAGTGTATGGATGATAAGTTCTTTTTAGTGTTCTTTAGAAAATCTGATTTTCCATATTACCTTGGAACTCATTGCTCAATCTTCACATATGCACTTTGGGTTTGATTGTTTGAATGTCTTTTATGAATCAATCATCCTTCATGGTTAATGTAGTATTTTATTTATGTAAGCACGACCTTCTTAGTATTGTTCATGCACATCATGTTCAACAATCAATTACATTATCCTTACACCCGTCCCGAAGGGACTTGCATGAGTCCATATTTAACTATACATGCTTGAGTGTTTGAATGCTTGATCCGTCTTCTCCATAACATACTTCATTTCATCTACATGCATCTCTAGGTTATTGATGGGGACATCAACCATGATTCCCTCTGGCTCGACCACTCTCTCCCTCCCGGAGACGGGTAGGGTGCGGCTCCACGACTGGACGGGTCCACCTCGACACTTGGGTTTGCTATGTGGATCATCTTGATGTATTTTCTCCTTTTAGTTGAGTCATTTTGATGTAATTTGCCTTTGTTTTGAGTCAAGTCCCTAGGTTATTATGTTATTTACCTAAGTTTGTGTCATCATGTTGGGCTAGAGTGTCATATGGGCCCATTTAGGTGGGCCTGGCCCAGGGGCGCCCCCTCCCTTCCCCACCTCTTTTGCTTATTTGCTATTAGCACTTATTTCAGGGACTTTTTGTAAATGTTGGGATCCATATAAATAGGACCCCAACCCCACTTGAGATGGCTAATGAAATATTGAGTACATTTATCCACAAGCATTGTCTTCTCTCTATCTCTCTAGCTCTCTCTATATTTCTCTCTCTCTCTCTCTAAAGGGGGCGAACCCCTCTCTCTCTCCTTCTCTCTCTCTCTCCCTTGGGCGAACCTACCCCTTCACCTCCCCCACCCCTTGCCACATCACCCGCCACCTCAGCCCCCCACCCTTTCACCTTCCCAAGAGCCATTACTCCCCTTTAGTACCTCCACATCCCAAGCAACCTTTCCCATTCCCCATACACTCTTTCACCTTCCCAAGGGAGACTCCCTTCTCCTAGGCACCCCTTCCCATCCCCAAAGCAACCCCTTCCTATTCCCTAGACCTCCATTACACCCTCCCATTAACCCACCACCCAAATCAAGAGGAGCCCTCCCCATTCCCCCAAGCCACTTGCGCCCCCATCTCCCCACCACCTCCCCCTTGGCCATTTGCGCACCCATCCCTCTCCCTGCTAGCTCCGCCCCTGGCCTCCACCCTCACCACCCCTTCCCACCTTCCAAACCCCTCCCCACCACCAAAGCACCCATATCCCTTACCCCTCCACCAAAGAAACCCCCCTCCACCATTTCTCTCTTCCAATCTGTGTGCAGTTGAAGACCTGTAGATCAACAGTCTGTTGCAGCACCGCCTCAGACTCCACCCGGAGCTCTGGGGGCGTGGCCTACATCGACGGAAAGCTCTTCCGGTCGTCTTCGTAGGCGAGGTGGTTTCACCTCAATCCTAGGTCGGAGCTGCACAGGAGAGCTGTCCTTCGCCAACTGCACAGAACCAGTCCGGCCCGCTACCAGAAGCAACTTTCAGAAGCTCCTGCGACCACACCAGTGCTCCCCTTGGCGCGCCACTTGACCGGGGCAAATATCCACCTGTTCTCTGTCCAACGCAGCCAGCGGGGCCTCATTCAGAGGTCGGAGCTAATTATACCGAATTTTCTACCACCGGGATGCTGTTCAGGTCAATCAGGATCTGCTCCGACACCCTTCCACTTCTGGGACTGCTGCTCTCGGCCCAGACCTCCTCCGGTGCCGTTCTTTCTTGCTGCTCGAAGAAGACTCGCCCACGGTCGTGCTCGTCTTGGTCCCACCTCGTTTGGACTTCGGGAGTGATCGTGGTGACTTCATCCGTCTGCTGTTGCATCCTGGGAGCAGTCCGAGCCTGATCACAGGGACCCTATTCCAGAGCCTGCCCCTGCCGGTGACGACTTCGGACCCGCCCACAAAAATTCACAGTCATGCCTGGCTACGTCAGCGACGTTTTGGCACAAGTATCATCAAGTTCTGAGTCTGGGGGAGCTCACAGCGGCAGCTACACTAACCCCCGATCTTACTGTTCCAGACCCGGGCAGATTCGGCCGGGTGCTCCGTCGGCGCAATCCGAGCAACTCTCCCCTCCCCGACTGGCCGGCTTAACGCCCCTCCCTATGCGGAGGTAGTGTTTGATTTGTAATACAGATATCCCCACCCCAAATCCACCCTCCTGTGTGAGGTGTAGTGCTTGTAACTATTAAATAGGGATCAAGCTTCATCAGCGCAATGTGCGGGGAACCCACACTTTCCCGCTCGCCCTCGTCTCCGAACGGGGTTGGTTTCTTCAAACCAACCAGGGTAAGCTCTGAACTTTGCTCCATTACCCGTATTTGTTCATCTAATATCCGCGGAATTGCTCCGTTGAGCAAGAGAGAGAGCGCCCGACCCCGTGTGTTCCACTTACGAGCGGTCACCGTGGGCTGTGAGAGAGAGGGACCTAGTGCCCCAATTGGCACCCGGCCAGCCCCTTAAGCGTGGGCCTCGTACCTTCGGGAGGGCAACCCTAGCCCTGCTGGCACTCTACCAGCTAGGGTCTTGATCCATCACCTCCACTTAGCATCATCAAGTCACCCGGGCTCGTGTGTGTGCGACGGCGATTCGGCCCCAATCTAGTACTTTATTGCTTTGTGATTGTGCTTGCGGAATAGGTCCAAGGATCTTTGTCTCTTTGCTGCATACCTCCTTAGTGTGTCACATCAAGTGGTATCAGAGCAAGTTTTAGACTTGTCTCTACGAGTCTAGTCCATGGGCACGCTTGCATTAGAGTCCCCGACAGACCGTCCCATGCATTGTCCACCACCCACTGTCAATGAGTCGACGGACCAAATGATCCCTCTCCCAATCATATCCCTTGCATACCTACCCAATGGAGAGCCTACGGAAATTGATTTTATTGACTTGGAGTCTGATAATTGGGTATCCCCCGATATCGTTGCCACTCTTTCTAGGACCGGACAAATTGTGCACAACGGAGACCAAGTCTTCGTTGAATTCCATAAATGGTTCGGGAAGACCACATACTGTGATGGAGCTTGGTGTCAAATTGGTACTTTGGCGGGCCCTTGCATCATCCTAGGTAGGAGATGGTTAGATGAAAGGAATGCCAACATCGACCCGACACGTCGGACTTGCCTAGTGCACCCGCCACACCTTCCGGGAGCCTTCAAATTCAACAACAACCTTGTACTCTCCCATCCACCGGAGTCCCATCCTTGTTCACCACCCCGTGTGCATCCCACACCGGCTATCATCACCCCATCCCCAAACGACCTTCCATTAGAGAGTAAAATCTCAACACCCCAAAGGGATGAGAAAGTGATTGAAATCCATGAGGCTCCCCTAGAGTGGGAAGAAGAATATGAAGCCCAATGCCAAGGGTTGGGTCAAGAAGGCTCATCTTTATCCAAAGAGACCCCAGCGAGCCTAACTAGGAACATCCTCCCCCTAGAGTTGCCATATGGCCAACCAAGTCCCCCCACCCCTCCCTCCATGAGAATTGTGATTTTAGGGGAACCCCTCATTGAGTGGCTAAAGCAAGACCTCATCCTCCACATCATGCACCCCCTATGGAAAATCATTACCCAATTGTGTCCACCCCACCATTCCACACAACCTACCAATCGACCTACTTTGTAGGAGCCATGAGGGACTTGATTAAAGGCATACTAAGGCAAATAGAGGTGACAAACATGCTGCCTTAGTAGCGAGTGATACGGGGTACCTTAGTTTCTCACACCCCTCTATCGGGTCCATCATCTCCATTTACACCAAGGGTCCTTGCACGAATGAGCTCTTATTGTCTCTACCCGAGCCCGAAGAGTTTTATACCACCCCCTTGCCCTCCTACCCCTTTCCCTACCCCTCTCCCCTTTGCAAGGAGCATTGCATTGGGGTCAACCAGGTTCATGACTTCCACTTCCCTATGTGCGCTAGGGACCCTAGGATTAAAGCCCACCCCCACGTCACCCACCCCCTAACCCATCTTGATCCTTTTCGCCACTTCCTATGGGCTTCCGAGTACTCATCACTCACCATCCACTCCCTCCTACCCTCACCCACCATGTCGAACCTAACCCACCCATTCCAATACTTAGCCCACACTATGAGAGCCATGACCAAGGGTGACATCCACCTAGGAAATGAAGAAGTGACTCATCCCAATATGTCCACTTTCTTGGACCCCTTCGACCCCCATAAGTGGAAACCCCCAAATCAACCCCCACCTAAAGATGGGACCGTCTTGATAGGAATGCATGTGTCACAACATTTTGCATCATGTGATAAGGCTAGTCACGTCATTTGTGTCACACACACACTAGGTCCAGTGCACGACAGGTTCACATTTGGATATGCAGGTCCTCCCCCATTCATCATCCATCTTATGCATGATAGGGGTCTACATGGAAGTCCAGATCCTCCGGCATTCATTGCACCCATACCTGATAGAGCCATTTATGGATGTCCCGGTCCTCCTAGTTCCATCAAAGTCTACGTAGCACCATTGCATGCTAGGTCCACATTTGGTTGTCCAGGACCCCCATTATCCACTAGTGAGTCAACATTCACAGAGCTGCATGAGGAAATCCGCAAACACATCAACAAAAGCAATGAGGTGTATAAGAAATCGGCCGATTCCCACCGACGCCACCAGGAATTTCGTGTAGGTGACTTTGTGATGGTGAGAACTGAGAGACTTTTCCCTGGGAATGTCTCCAAACTGAGGTCGCGTGGATCAGGTCCCTTCCAGGTTCTGAGGCGGATCGGCACAAATGCTTACGTGTTGGACCTCCCCGAGGAGTACGGAGTAAGTCCCACATTCAATGTGGCTGACTTGGTGCCATACAGGGGTCCCACGGTGACACCTAGTGAGGAAATCGAGCTTGTTCCACCCCTTGAGAGAGCCACCACCCGTGAGAAAGTTCCACCAAGCCAGAGGGGCCAACGTGAGCAAGTAGAGCGGATATTGGATGAACAGGTCACCATCACCCGGAGCAAAGCATACGAGCGATACTTGGTCAGGTGGAAGGGCCGGCCCCCTTCGGATGACTCATGGGTGAGCAGGGAGGATCTTCAGCAGCTAGACCCCGACCTCCTGGAGCGCTATCGCAGCCGAGTGGACCCTTTCTCGACAGAGTCGAGCTCTTCACAGCCCGGGGGAGTTGATGGGGACATCACCCATGATTCCCTCTGGCTCGACACCTCTCTCCCTCCCGGAGACGGGTAGGGTGCGGCTCCACGACTGGACGGGTCCACCTCGACACTTGGGCTTGCTTTGTGGGTCATATTGATGTATTTTCTTCTTTTAGTTGAGTCATTTTGATGTAATTTGCCTTTGTTTTGAGTCAAGTCCCTAGGTTATTATGTTATTTACCTAAGTTTGTGTCATCATGTTGGGCTAGAGTGTCGTATGGGCCCATTTAGGTGGGCCTGGCCCAGGGGCGCCCCCCTCCCTTCCCCACCTCTTTTGCTTATTTGCTATTAGCACTTATTTCAGGGACTTTTTGTAAATGTTGGGATCCCTATAAATAGGACCCCAACCCCACTTGAGATGGCTAATGAAGTATTGAGTACATTTATCCACAAGCATTGTCTTCTCTCTCTCTCTCTAGCTCTCTCTATATCTCTCTCTCTCTCTCTCTAAAGGGGGCGAACCCCTCTCTCTCTCCTTCTCTCTCTCTCTCCCTTGGGCGAACCTGCCCCTTCACCTCCCCCCCCACCTTGCCACATCACCCGCCACCTCAGCCCCCCACCCTTTCACCTTCCCAAGAGCCATTACTCCCCTTTAGTACCTCCACATCCCAAGCAACCTTTCCCATTCCCCATACACCCTTTCACCTTCCCAAGGGAGACTCCCTTCTCCTAGGCACCCCTTCCCATCCCCAAAGCAACCCCTTCCTATTCCCTAGACCTCCATTAAACCCTCCCATTAACCCACCACCCAAATCAAGAGGAGCCCTCCCCATTCCCCCAAGCCACTTGCGCCCCCATCTCCCCACCACCTCCCCCTTGGCCATTTGCGCACCCACCCCTCTCCCTGCTAGCTCCGCCCCTGGCCACCACCCTCACCACCCCTTCCCACCTTCCAAACCCCTCCCCACCACCAAAGCACCCATATCCCTTACCCCTCCACCAAAGAAACCCCCCTCCACCATTTCTCTCTTCCAATCTGTGTGCAGCTGAAGACCCGTAGATCCACAGTCTGTTGCAGCACCGCCTCAGACTCCACCCGGGAGCTTCTGGGGGCGTGGCCTACATCGACGGAAAGCTCTTCCGGTCGTCTTCGTTGGCAAGGTGGTTTCGCCTCAATCCGAGGTCGGAGCTGCACAGGAGAGCCGTCCTTCGCCAACTGCACAGAACCAGTCCGGCCTGCAACCAGAAGCAATTTGCAGAAGCTCCTGCGACCACACCAGTGCTCCCCTTGGCACGCCACTTGACCGGGGCAAAGATCCACCTGTTCTCTGTCCAACGCAGCCAGCGGGGCCTCATTCAGAGGTCGGAGCTAATTTTACCAAATTTTCTACCACCGGGACGCTGTTCAGGTCAGTCAGGATCTGCTCCGACAACCTTCCACTTCTCGGACTGCTGCTCTCGGACCCGACATCCTCCGGTGCCGTTCTTTCTTGCTGCTCGAAGAAGACTCGCCCACGGTCGTGCTCGTCTTTGTCCCACCTAGTTTGGACTTCGGGAGTGATCGTGGTGACTTCATCCGTCTGCTGTTGCATCCTGGGAGCAGTCCAAGCCTGATCGCAGGGACCCTGTTCCAGAGCCTGTCCCTGCCGGTGACGACTTCGGACCCGCCCACAAAAATTCACAGTCGTGCCTGGGTACGTCAGCGACGTTTTGGCGCAAGTCTCATCAAGTTCTGAGTCCGGGGGAGCTCACAGCGGCGGCTACACCGACCCCCTGTCTTGCTGTTCCAGACCCGGGCAGATTCGGCCGGGTGCTCCGTCGGCGCAATCCGAGCAACTCTCCCCTCCCCGCCTGGCCGGCTTAACGCCCCTCCCTGTGCGGAGGTAGTGTTTGATTTGTAATACAGATATCCCCACCCCAAGTCCACCCTCCTGTGTGAGGTGTAGTGCTTGTAACTATTAAACAGGGATCAAGCTTCATCAGCGCAGTGTGCGGGGAACCCACACTTCCCCGCTCGCCCTCGTCTCCGAACGGGGTTGGTTTCTTCAAACCAACCAGGGTAAGCTCTGAACTTTGCTCCATTATCCGTATTTGTTCATCTAATATCCGCGGAATTGCTCCGTTGAGCAAGAGAGAGAGCGCCCGACCCCGTGTGTTCCACTTACGAGCGGTCACCGTGGGCTGTGAGAGAGAGGGACCTAGTGCCCCAAATGGCACCCGGCCAGCCCCTTAAGCGTGGGCCTCGTACCTTCGGGAGGGCAACCCTAGCCCTGTTGGCACTCTACCAGCTAGGGTCTTGATCCATCACCTCCACTTAGCATCATCAAGTCACCCGCGCTCGTGTGTGTGCGACGGCGATTCGGCCCCAATCTAGTACTTTATTGCTTTGTGATTGTGCTTGCGGAATAGGTCCAAGGATCTTTGTCTCTTTGCTGCATACCTCCTTAGTGTGTCACATCAAGTGGTATCAGAGCAAGTTTTAGACTTGTCTCTACGAGTCTAGTCCATGGGCACGCTTGCA
Organism: Amorphophallus konjac; assembly: GCA_022559845.1. Lineage (NCBI taxonomy): Eukaryota > Viridiplantae > Streptophyta > Magnoliopsida > Alismatales > Araceae > Amorphophallus > Amorphophallus konjac. Next base: position 60,447,367 of record CM040125.1, read on the forward strand.
TTAGAGTCCCCGACAGACCGTCCCATGCATTGTCCACCACCCACTGTCAATGAGTCGACGGACCACATGATCCCTCTCCCAATCATATCCCTTGCATACCTACCCAATGGAGAGCCTACGGAAATTGATTTTATTGACTTGGAGTCTGATAATTGGGTATCCCCCGATATCGTTGCCTCCCTTTCTAGGACCGGATAAATTGTGCACAACGGAGACCAAGTCTTCGTTGAATTCCATAAATGGTTCAGGAAGACCACATATTGTGATGGAGCTTGGTGCCAAATTGGTACTTTGGCAGGCCCTTGCATAATCCTAGGTAGGAGATGGTTAGATGAAAGGAATGTCGACATCGACCCGACACGTCGGACTTGCCTAGTGCATCCGCCACACCTTCCGGGAGCCTTTAAATTCAACAACCTTATACTCTCCCATCCGTCGGAGTCCCGTCCTTATTCACCACCCCGGGCGCACCCCACACCGGCTATCATCACCCCATCCCCAAAAGACCTTCCATTTCCCTTGGAGAATAAAACCTCTACACCCCAAAGAGATGAGAATGAGATTGAGGTACATGAGGCCTCCCCCGATTGGGAAGAAGAATACGAGTCACAATGTCATGAGTTAGGCCAGGAAGTTCCCATCCCATGTGTAGAAAGCATCATGGCTCACACACCTGACCACCTAGAAGAGGAGAACACCATGGTCACTATCCCAACCATGGGGGAAACACATGTCCAAGTTGAAGAAGAAACCTCGCACGGTGGTCTTCACCCTACGCCACCCTCTCCAATTGAGAGTGAACTTATCATAAGTGGGCCCTTGGTTAGGTGGCTAGAGGAAAACCAGGCTCACCCTATCCTTCCCCATGCCTATCCTCCCATGGAACAACACCTCCCCATAGTACCCATCAACATCTCGTACACCACAATCCAATCCTTCTACAAGGTTGAGCGTTGGGATAACTTCGTCAAAGGCCTAAAGTGGCAACTTGAGCTGACTTGTTTGTTGACCATAGGAGCGGACCGACCCAAGAGCCTTGACCTCATCCGCCCATGGATCGGGTCCATCATCTCCATTTACACCAAGGGTCTTGCACGAATGAGCTCTTATTGTCTCTACCTGAGCCCGAAGAGTTTTATACCACCCCCTTGCCCTCCTACCCCTTTCCCTACCCCTCTCCCCTTTGCAAGGAGCATTGCATTGGGGTCAACCAGGTTCATGACTTCCACTTCCCTATGCGCCTAGGGACCCTAGGATTAAAGCCCACCCCCACGTCACCCACCCCCTAACCCATCTTGATCCTTTTCGCCACTTCCTATGGGCTTCCGAGTACTCATCACTCACCATCCACTCCCTCCTACCCTCACCCACCATGTCGAACCTAACCCACCCATTCCAATACTTAGCCCACACTATGAGAGCCATGACCAAGGGTGACATCCACCTAGGAAATGAAGAAGTGACTCATCCCAATATGTCCACTTTCTTGGACCCCTTCGACCCCCATAAGTGGAAACCCCCAAATCAACCCCCACCTAAAGATGGACCTGTCTTGATAGGAATGCATGTGTCACAACATTTTGCATCATGTGATAAGGCTAGTCACGTCATTTGTGTCATACACACACTAGGTCCAGTGCACGACAGGTTCACATTTGGATATGCAGGTCCTCCCCCATTCATCATCCATCTTATGCATGATAGGGGTCTACATGGAAGTCAAGATCCTCCGGCATTCATTGCACCCATACCTGATAGAGCCATTTATGGATGTCCCGGTGCTCCTAGGTCCATCAAAGTCTACGTAGCACCATTGCATGCTAGGTCCACATTTGGTTGTCCAGGTCCCCCATTATCCACTAGTGAGTCAACATTCACAGAGTTGCATGAGGAACTCCGCAAACACATCAACAAAAGTAATGAGGTGTATAAGAAATCGGCCGATTCCCATCGACGCCACCAGGAATTTCGTGTAAGTGACTTTGTGATGGTGAGAACTGAGAGACTTTTCCCTGGGAATGTCTCCAAACTGAGGTCGCGTGGATCAGGTCCCTTCCAGGTTCTGAGGCGGATCGGCACAAATGCTTACGTGTTGGACCTCACCGAGTAGTATGGAGAAAGTCCCACATTCAATGTGGCTGACTTGGTGCCATACAGGGGTCCCACGATGACACCTAGTGAGGAAATCGAGCGTGTTCCACCCCTTGAGAGAGCCACCACCCGTGAGAGAGTTCCGCCAAGCCAGAGGGGCCAACGTGAGCAAGTAGAGCGGATATTGGATGAACATGTCACCATCACCCGGAGCAAGGCATACGAGCGATACTTGGTCAGGTAGAAGGGCCGGCCCCCTTCGGATGACTCATGGGTGAGCAGGGAGGATCTTCAGCAGCTAGACCACGACCTCCTGGAGCACTATCGCACCCGAGTGGACCCTTTCTCGACAGAGTCGAGCTCTTCACAGCCCGGGGGAGTTGATGGGGACATCACCCATGATTCCCTCTGGCTCGACCCCTCTCTCCCTCCCGGAGACGGGTAGGGTGCGGCTCCACGACTGGACGGGTCCACCTCGACACTTGGGTTTGCTATGTGGATCATCTTGATGTATTTTCTCCTTTTAGTTGAGTCATTTTGATGTAATTTGCCTTTGTTTTGAGTCAAGTCCCTAGGTCATTATGTTATTTACCTAAGTTTGTGTCATCATGTTGGGCTAGAGTGTCGTATGGGTCCATTTAGGTGGGCCTGGCCCAGGGGCGCCCCCCTCCCTTCCCCACCTCTTTTGCTTATTTGCTATCAGCACTTATTTCAAGGACTTTTTGTAAATGTTGGGATCCCTATAAATAGGACCCCAACCCCACTTGAGATGGCTAATGAAGTATTGAGTACATTTATCCACAAGCATTGTCTTCTCTCTCTCTCTCAAGCACTCTCTATATTTCTCTCTCTCTCTCTCTCTCTCTAAAGGGGGCAAACCCCTCTCTCTCTCCTTCTCTCTCTCTCTCCCTTGGCTGAACCTGTCCCTTCACCTCCCCCCCCTTGCCACATCACCCGCCACCTCAGCCCCCCACCCTTTCACCTTCCCAAGAGCCATTACTCCCCTTTAGTACCTCCACATCCCAAGCAACCTTTCCCATTCCCCATACTCTTTCACCTTCCCAAGGGAAACTCCCTTCTCCTAGGCACCACTTCCCATCCCCAAAGCAACCCCTTCCTATTCCCTAGACCTCCATTACACCCTCCCATTAACCCACCACCCAAATCAAGAGGAGCCCTCCCCATTCCCCCAAGCCACTTGCGCCCCCATCTCCCCACCACCTCCCCCTTGGCCATTTGCGCACCCACCCCTCTCCCTGCTAGCTCCACCCCTGGCCACCACCCTCACCACCCCTTCCCACCTTCCAAACCCCTCCCCACCACCAAAGCACCCATATCCCTTACCCCTCCACCAAAGAAACCCCCCTCCACCATTTCTCTCTTCCAATCTGTATGCAGCTGAAGACCTACAGATCGACAGTCTGTTGCAGCACCGCCTCAGACTCCACCCCGGAGCTCCTGGGGGCGTGGCCTACATCGACGGAAAGCTCTTCCGGTCGTCTTCGCAGGCGAGGTGGTTTCGCCTCAATCCGAGGTCGGAGCTGCACAGGAGAGCCGTCCTTCGCCAACTGCGCAGAACCTGTCTGGCCTGCAACCTGAAGCAACTTGCAGAAGCTCCTGCGACCACACCAGTGCTCCCATTGGCGCACCACTTGAGCGGGGCAAATATCCACCTGTTCTCTGTCCAACGCAGCCAGAGGGGCCTCATTCAGAGGTCAGAGATAATTGTACCGAATTTTCTACCACTGGGACGCTGTTCAGGTCAGTCAGGATCTACTCCGACACCCTTCCACTTCTCGGACTGCTGCTCTCAGCCCCGACTTCCTCCGGTGCCGTTATTTCTTGCTGCTAGAAGAAGACTCGCCCATGGTCGTGCTCGTCTTGGTCCCACCTCGTTTGGACTTTGGGAGTGATCGTGGTGACTTCATCCGTCTGCTGTTGCATCCTGGGAGCAGTCCGAGCCTTATCGCAGGGACCCTATTCCAGAGCCTGCCCCTGCCAGTGACGACTTCGGACCTGCCCACAAAAATTCACAGTCGTGCCTGGGTATGTCAGCGATGTTTTGGCGCAAGTCTCATCAAGTTCTGAGTTCGGGGGAGCTCACAGCGGTGGCTACACCGACCCCCTGTCTTACTGTTCCAGACCCGGGCAGATTCGGCCGGGTCCTCCGTCGGCGCAATCCGAGCAACTCTCCTGATGGGGACATCCCTTGCCCCTCCACATTTTCTGAAGCTCGGATTGATCGTCGGTGTACGCCATTATGTTCCTCATGTGTTTGTGAGTCGAGTTATGTAATTTTCTTATTTTTATTTGAGTCTTAAACATGTAATTTTCCCTTTATTGAGTCATGTACCTAGGTTAGAAAGTCATTTTCCTAAGTCTTGAAGTCATTATGTTGGTTTGATAGGTTAATGGGCCCAATTCATTGGGCTAGGCCCAGGGGCGCCCCTCCCTTGGACTGTTTGATCATTAGTTAGTTTGTCAGGGTCAGTTTGGTCTTAGGAAAAGTATGGGGTCTATAAATAGCCCCACCCCTCTCGCATTTGTAACAATTATGTTTGAATATTGAATCCAGAAAATTTCCACACCTTCTAGTTCCCTCTCAATATCTCCCTCTCTCTCTCTCTTACTATCACTCTCTCTAAGTGGGTTGTGCCCCCTCTCTCTCTCCTCCCCACCCCAATTTTGAAATTCATTCTCTCTCCTCTCCATTAACCCCTCATTAAGGCCCCTTCCCCATGCACTCATTCAATTCCCCCTCCAACCCCTAGGTGGAAACCCATTCTCCTAGGCACCTTTCCACTCTCCCAAGCAACCTTCCCTCTCCCCAAGACTGAAAGAGCCCTTCCCTAGGCCAAATTTTGAATTTCCCTCTCCCTTGGGCTGTGCCCTTTCATCTCCCCACCTCCCTAACCACCCAAGGCCGCACCCCCCCCTTCCCCATCCACCAAATAAGCCCTTGTTCATGCCCTTCCCCACACCCTCTCCTCCACCTATTCTGTCCCTGTTGCAGGTTTCAAAAAAGCAGTGACTTGCAGAGGCAGCCACGACCATCTCTCAAAGATTCAGATGGCAAGACCAACATTACTGGAATCGTCTATGAGTTAGCTTTCCAACGGTGGTGGTCTCGCCGGCTTCCGAGTTCGGAGCTGTCCGGAGGAGCGTCATCTTCAACGACTGCACAATCTGTCCCAGACTCAAGACCGGAGCGATCTTAGAAGCTGTTCTGCGGTCAACCTTGGAGAAATTCGAGCACACTTCCTTCTACAAAATTCTTCTTCGTCTAGTCCTCCATCAGTAGCAGAAAGAACGACGCCAATCGCCTGCCCGAGCTATTTGTTCTGAATTATTTCGTCGGAGTGTGCAGTCTGCCACCAGTGGACTCAGGTTTGACCTGTCTTCATTTATCTGGCCACCATTCTCATCTCCGACCTGGGATTGTGGCCCCGTCAACTTCTGCTCGAAGCTACTCCGACCACGATCGCGTCACCACCAGTTTCGTTCAATTCGAAGTTCGGGAGCAACCGCAGCGCCTTCTGCAATCCACTACATCAGTTCTGCATCAGTCCGAAGCAGAGTGTTGCTGTCCTGCTCCAGTCGCCGGTCCGATCAGCCCCGAGGTCCAGAGCTTCCCAAAAAATTCAGGCATCATCCTCTGTCAGTTGGGAAACTTTTGGCGCAGGTTTTGTCAAGATCTGAGCTCTGTGGAATTTGTGGCAGTGACATCACCGGCCCCCTGTCCAACAATTCTGAAGGTTGGCAGACCCGGCGGGGATCGGCAAATCGGGTTTCCTTAGCATAAGTCCCCACCCCGCTTGGCCGGCTGAAGGCCCCTCCCTGCGTGGAGGTAGTATTGGATGTAATAAGATTAATCCCCACCCCAAGATCACCCCTCCTGCGAGAGGTGTAGTGGTGTAATCTTTCCATTTCAGGTTGAAGCGACACTGACGCGGCGTGCGGGTGCATACCCTCGCCTCCCCGCTCGCCCCCGTCTCCGGCCGGAGTCGGCGTCTTCACGCCGGCTAGGTGAGATCCTGAACATCTCTCATTGCTGTAATGGACTTGCTTAGCTTAGTGTTGCTATAGTTACTCCGACGGCGGTAAGAGAGTGTCCGATTTTAAATTGCTACCCAAATTGAGTGACCACCGCGGGCGAGTTGTGAGAGCATCCACTTAACCCACACCCTTGGTGTGTTGGCCGCCCATGATTTGGGCATCCTAGGCCCATTTAGGGTTCTCCCCAAGCTAGCCAACCATTGGAGCCTCAAGGTCCCCCCTCGGACCCTCTCCAACATCGCCTAGTCACCATCGGGCACTAGTGTGCGCCATACGGGTGAGCTCGCTAGTGTGAGTCCGCTGCTCAAACTTGAATGCTTGCAAAATAGGTCCATAGGTGGTGTCACATCAAGTGGTATCAGATCAAGTTCACAACTTGTCTCCATCAAGTTGGTCCTAGGGCGTGTCTATGCATTTAGAGTCTTCGGTTGCATCTCTTTTGTCCACTAGCATGGCTACTTCATGTAAGTCACATCTATCTCACTCGGCCCTCCGCAAAGGTCCGATTGACACCCCTTTGAGCATAGTCCTATTTGAGGACCTTATCTTTAATGGATACCACCCTAGTGCATATTTAGTGTGGGAGGAAAACATGGACAAATATTTTAAGAGGAATCCAATGACTGAACCCATGAGAATCTACCTTGCCAAGAGTCGACTTGTGTACCATGCCGAGGATAGGTGGAAGTTCATTGAACAATTTAGGAGGGTTATGAGGCTAGAGCCTATTAACACATGGGAGAACATGAAAGCCGAACTTAGGAACGTCTACACTCCCCGACCTCCTCCCTCCTACCCGGGTTACCAAAACTCGAGGGGCACTCCCACTCCTCCAACCCCACCCGTCCAAACCCTTACCACTAGAACCCAAGTGTCCAAGGCCTCCACCTCCCCACCTAACCCCATGAGGGCCCCCACACCCCAACCAAAACCCCCTTCCCTAAGCTACACTAGTCAAGCCCCTTTAGCCCCCACTTCCACCCCAAACGATCCCAAGGGCAAGAGACCCCTAACCGACCCAATTCCCTCCATGATGACCACCACTCATCCAACCCTCACCATTCAAAACCAAGTGGACACCGTGTCCATCCCTCCACCTAGGCCCATAATGGCCACCACCCCCAAACCAAAAACCCCTCACCAAACCCTTACCCCACAAGCCCCCTTGACCACCACCCCAAACCCACCATCGTCCCCAAAAAGGGACACATCTCCCAAAACAATTCAACCCAAAACCCCTCACCCAACCCACCTCCTGCTTCCTACACTAATCTTTCCCCAACCTAAGCCTCCTCTACTTCCCCTTCCTATCCCAACCCAAGCCCATGCTTGTTCACCACCCCGAGTGTGTCATACGCTAGCTATCACCAAACCACCCACCATATATCCCCCTACTCCATTAGCAATAGAAGTTGTAACCCACACACCCACCCAAGTGGAGAAGGATGCCCATCTGAATCCACCTCCCAACATAGAGGAAATCCAAAGGCCAAACAACTCACACACCTCTAGCCTAGCTCCTCTAGAGACACCCAACCTCACCATAGATAAGTCCATACTCCAATGGCTCAAGAAAGGTCTCACCATTCCTAGTTCACAACCATGCCACCTACCCATGGGATATCAATCCCAAATCATTCTCATTCAGCCACATGTCACTTATCAAACTTCCTATTGTGTGGAAGATTTGGGAGACTTAGTGAACTACCTACATTGGCAAATTCACTTGACCAATATGCTAGCCTTGAGGCCGTCCGAAACTAACACCATTAGCCTAGCATATCCCTCCATTGGCTCCATCACTTCCATCTACACTAATGGCCAAGTTACTAGTGAGATCATCCTCCTTCTTCCCATGGAGGAAGAACCTATCCTAGTCCACTCCCCAACCATTAAGATCCCAAGTGCTTTGATCGGTCAACCCATTAGCAACCTTGGCCCAATTATTGAGGAGGATGACTCACCATTCGAGGACCTTGAGAGCATAGAGTACCCCTACCAAGGTGACCCTTACCATGATCCCTTTGACCCTTTTCTATGGGAGCCTAGATCTCAATGTAACCCACTCACCTTATTCACCACCCAACTTACCCTACCCTTACTACCCATGATAACCCAAAACCATCCCTTCCTAGAATTGGGTTACACCAAAGAAGCTGGAGAGAGGGATTTCCGCAGCCCACCACAAAGGCAGCCCAACAAGACCCACAAGGTCCAACCAGGCGAGCCCACCCGAGTGATAGCCCACAGGGCCCACTTAGGGAAAAAAACCCAATAAATAAGACTCGAGGAACTAACTCTCCCCGGAGGCCTTCTAGGCTCGGAGGGCCCGAGACAACGGTCAGGTCCCAAGGAAGGTCCGGCCTAAAGCCCTCTCCCCGTCCGAGAGAGATAGGCTCCAGCCGACCTATCCGACCCCACCCTCGCCTGGCCATGCCTATCGCTCGGACATGAGCTAGCATCCCCGAGGCTCGGTAAGGCCGGTTGATTATCTGCAGGTGCAGCCGTTCAGAGTCCTCCGCCAGCGGGAGAGTCAGGGGAGCCGCCGGACTCCAAGGGGATAACGTTCCCACGATCAGGCCATGAAAGCCCCCGTTAAAGACGTAACTCCCGCCGGGAACCCCTCAGCTTACAGGACTCCTGAAGGCGGCGCACTATTTAAGCAAGGGATACCCTCCGGAAGATGGTAAGATGAACTAAGCATTCACACACCCTAAGCTCCTGAGCACGATTCGCTTCACCCTTTGGTGGAGAGGATTCTCGCGCATCAGCTCTCTCCTCCCCCCATTATTGCTTCCACCATAGCTCTACTGACTTAGCCATCGGAGGGTTTTACCCCAGGGAGATCCCCTGGGCCCTCTGATACGTTTCCCTATCTTGCAGATTCATCTTCTGGTGATCCATAGCCCGCTCAGGATCCAGCGCGAGATTTCGCCTCTTCATCGGTCGCTGGCCAGAATCCTGCTAAGATAGGGGTACTGGTGGCCGACCCTGCAGCACGACTGCACGGCCTACGCACAACATTGCGACCGTTACCAGCGGTTCGACCATTTGGTCCATCAGCCGGCCACGGAACTTATCACCCTTATCGAGCCCTACCCTTTTGCTTAGTGGGGGATCGACATCCTTGGGCCATTCCCAACGGCTCAATCCCAGAAGAAGTTCATCATCGTCGCCATCGACTACTTCACCAAGTGGATCGAGGCTGAAGCAACAGCTAGGATCACCGAGACAGTCATCTGGGGTTTCGTATGGAAATCGATCATCTGTCGCTTTAGCATCCCCCGAGTGATAGTGAGCGATAACGGGTGGCAATTCGACTCTCGGTACTTCCGAGACAGATGCGCCGACCTAAATATCCGCAACCACTTCACTTCGATCGCCCACCCTCAGGCCAACGGGCTGGTTGAAAATGTCAACAAGACCATCTTGAAGGGCATAAAAACCAGACTCGGCAAGGCTAAGGGTAGCTAGCTTGAGGAACTGCCTAGCATACTATGGTCGCACCGAACGACCCCCAGGACGGCAACCGGTGAGACCCCTTTTCAGCTGGTATATGGCACCGAAGCCGTCGTTCCGTTAGAGATCGCCAATCCGTCTCTCCGAGTGATCAGCTTTTCGCCCGAGGCAAACGAGCAGAAGTTGCTCGAGAACCTCGACCTGGCAGACGAACTCCGAGAGATCGCGAACGTCCGAGCTACGGAATACCAGCGCCGCCTCACTCGGTACTACAACACCAAGGTCCGAGGCAGACAATTCCAACCAGGGGACTTCGTCCTCAGGAAAACCGAAGCCTCTCGACCACTGGAGGCGGCGGGCAAGCTATCCCCCAACTGGGAAGGCCCCTACCGAGTGATTGAGACGCTCGGGAAAGGTGCGTACAGGTTAGCCACAATGGAAGGGGAACCCATTCCCCGGACACGGAACGCAACCACACTACGCAGATTTTATTTCTGAAAACTGTATCGACAAATCGGGTAAAATAAACCCCCTTTTTCTGCATTCATTCAAGATAACTGTTGGTACATCAGAAAGGCAACTGCCAGTACATTACATAGTGAAAAGCAAAAATCCATCTAGCACCGCGGCAAACGGCCATCGCCCGACCGACCCGGTCTTGACCTTCTTGCACCCAGCCACTGACTCTGTCTCGTGTAGAAACTGGCTCGGACAAGAGATGGTCGACCCAGTTGGCTCGGGTGGACCATGACAAAGGTGACAGAGGGACAGCAAGGAGAAGGTCACCTTTCACGCGAGGAAGGCTACCTTCCAAGTTGGCAACAACCTGGAAAAAGGAGCGCCGTGAAGGTCTCCTCTCTGCCAAACTACCAAGTCTTTGGAGGCGAACAGAAAGCAAGCAGCCCCCGAAGAGTGAAAGAAATGAAGAACAAACGAGAGAGAAAGAGACTGCGGACAGAGGTGAGGAAGGAACTGGAGCCGCCTCCTCCCCTCCCACGGAGGGGAATGGCGGTCGGCATCCCTAACTCCCCCATCCGCCCTCCATCTCGGCGTCCGCCCGGAAGCCTCGCCGGAGCCAAGAGGAGGCAAACGGCGTACCCCCGCACGTCGAAGCCCTCTCCAGATCCGCGCGGTGACCGTCGGACCCGTCTCATGCACGCGCGGCGACCGTGGGACCCGACCGATATTCCAGGACAGCTGGAACCGGCCGCTCCCCGTCGTCTGCAGCGTCATCTTCTGAAGGGTCCTCCATGCTCCGATCGCGGCGGCGCAACGCAGAGCGAAAAGGAGGGAACAAGAGCAGACTGCCGGCGAGAGTCCTAAGTGTTAAGAGGGAAGGAGCACCCTTCGGTCCTTTTTATAGGCCAATGGAGGCCACGCGCCTTAAATGACTCCCCCCTCGAAAACACGCTATAGGACCTCCGTTGGAAGGTCACCTCCAATTCCTCGGCCCCCGCCCTAGCGGGATTCGCGAAGCGCCTCGACTTTCAAAGCATGGTGGAATGAAAGGACGCCCCGCCAGAAGTCTCCCTAATCGGCATGCGAGAACGGTGCAAAGAATATCGGCACCTTCCAACTGCCCCCGATACGCCAGCCAAATCACGGCAAAGATAACGATCAAACGAAGTAAGTCCTTTATTACCTCCCATAAAGAAATCCTCTTACAAAAGGAAAAACAGACAAAAAGGGGAAGGGGCAAAATAAAGCATAATACATCAGGCCTCGGGCCCACTTTGAAGCTCGGGAACAGCAGTAGGGGATGCGTCACCCCCGGTGCCTTCGGTGACGGCCGGCCCAGACACTGACCTCGCCTGTGCGAGAACTGTCCCGGTCGTGAGCCCTCCTGGAGCCTCCGGAGTTGGTGAGCCCGCTGGAGATGACTCCTCCGGTTCTTCCCCGGCCGAGGATGAGGAGCTGGAAACTGACTCATCCGAGTCATAACTCTGGCCGTAAGGAAAATCACCCCCGGCAAGGTGCTCATTGGCATAGCTCATCGCCCGGCGATAGCCCTGCCTGAATCCCTTTCGGGCACCCCGGCGGAGCGCTACCTCGTAGTATGGTAGGGCAGCTTCAATCAGGTCGGCCGAGTAAGCTTCCGAGCCTTTGTAGCGCTCGATCGCCTCCGCCTTGACCTGCCCGTCCCGAGCCCGCTCCGCCTCGGCCGCACGCTCTTCCGCCCTCGCCAGACGCTCCTCTACCTCGGTCATCCTCCGCTCGGCTTCGATCGTCCGACCCTCCACCCGGGCTCGGTCCGCCTCGGCCTCAGCGCGAAGGCGCTCCGCGTCCTCCGCCCGATCCTGCAGCTCGCCACGCTCAAGCTCCCAGAGGCCGTCCAGCTCGATGTGACGTTGACGCTCGTCTTCTAAACGTTTGCTCTTCCTCTCGAGCGATTCTTGGGCCCTTACTAGCTGCTCGGCCAGCGCCTCGGCTTCCCATCGGCTCGACTGCGCCAACTCCCTGAATGCGAGGAACTCCCACCAGAGCCCCTCATGCTCCCCCTCGAGCCGGGATAGTTTCCCCTCGCACCCACCAAGGGTCCAGGCGAGCCTCGACTGCTCTGCCTCCGTCCGGGCGTGCGCCTCCGCCATCACGGCCGCTGTCCGAGCTATGACCAGACCGCCCTCCATCAGGATATCAAGGACCCCGGCGGGAGTGCTGCGCCTTTCTCCCCCCATCGTCCTCTCGGCGATCGACCGACAGAGCCGGTACAAGTCACCCGAGATACCGAGCCTGACCAGAGGTTCCGACAAAAGGGACTGCTCCACCCTGGGCACCCCGCCAGAAGACCCTGTTCGGGCAGCGAAGCTGACAGCCCCGCGCGCCACGGTCGGTTGGGGTTGCAACGCCTCCCCGGGCGAACCCCCACCCTCGACCGGCGCCGCGGGATCAACCGCACCAGCAACTACCGGCACTTGGGGTTGTGACGCCCTCGCGGGCGAACCCCCATCCGCGCCGACCAATCCCTCGGTCCCAGCACCGGCCACACCGGCACCGGCCCCCTCTGCCCCCACAGAGGGGAGAGCCGACCCATCACCTCCCTCTGCGGGGCCCCTGGTCTCCTCGGCCCCCTCTCGCCCGGCGGATGGGAGAGCCAGCCCGGAGGGGTCGGCCCCATCCTGCCCCCGAGGGGGGAGCGCCGCCGAGCCAGAATCGCCCCCGACGACGGTAGGAAAACCGGCTTTCTTGGCCCTTTTCCTGGCCTTCGCGGCCTCCCGCAACTTCCCCGCCAGGGGATCCTTGCGCTTCAGGCCGGTCGATCGAGAAGTCCCCTCGGGGGCCGCCCCCTTGCCCTTATCTCGGGCATGGACGCGACCCACCGGGGCATCAGGCTCATCAGCTGCTGAGTCATCTCCCAGATCGATGACCTCGGCCGCCTCCTCCAGAGGCTCCCGCCTCACGTCTGCAACAAGAAGAAGCCCCAGTCAGGAGGAGGAAAAGAGCTACCACCCCCGAAAAAGAGCCTCAAGAGCTGTACCTGTCGACGTCAACCGCGAGAGAAGACACCGTTCGATGTTCTCCGGCGTCACCAGCTCCTCGGTCGATTGACGGTTCTCCAGCAGACTGTAGATCTTAATTAAAATCCACTTAAGAAAAATATTAAGAATAAGCAATAATCAATAATGTGGAGAAAAATATGCACGAGGTGCACAAGGGGAGTTTGTGTGATCGCCAGAGACGCGAGGCCTCAAAAGATAATCAATAACAAATAGGGAGGGTGATCGCGAAAAATACCTCAAAAGATGCGGGGGATGTGAGTACTCCTTTTCTCTTCAAGATCGGCCGGCCGATGAAGAGAGTTCTTCCTTTGATTACCCTTGCAAACAACAAAGACAACACCACTAAAGAAATTGCATTAGATATGTGGTGAGTGTAGCATCAAATCCTAAATAAAGATGAGCATGAAATTATGGTGAAGAACACACCTTAAGGGTGGTTGCCCTTAAACCCCTATGCAAAAAGGGTGTGGGAGATGAATGAATGCATGAAGATGCAAAAATATGAATAGGAAAAGGGGAAAGAGTGCAAGAGTGCACTAAGGGGAGATCTCAATGTGATTGAGTATGAAAAAAATCAATATAATAATAATGATGCATGCACTATGAACTAATGAAAATAAGAGAAAAGGGGGAGATAGAATAAAAATCTGATTGTGCTATTTGGTTTTGATGCTTGATGGGGAGAAAATCTTCAAAAAGGATGAAGATGTTGATGTAGAAATCCTCCTTAGCCAAAAGCCTTCCTTCGGTTCCTGTAGAAAAGAAAGAAGAAAACAGAAAAAGAGAAAAAACAGAAGAAGATAATCGAAAGAAGAATGAGAAAGAAGAAGAATAGAAGAAGAAGAAGAAGAAGAAGAAGGGGAAGGTGAAGAAAACGGAAGACAGAAGAAAATAAAATAAAAGAAAACAGAATAATAGAGGATCAGGAAGAACAGAAAAAACCACCAACAGGAACAGCCAAGCCCTATTAATAGGATCAAAACAAGATAAGCATGGCAAGAGTCCAATAGGGAAAGGATAAGAACGGGAAGGTGATCAAACAAGGCAGGACTCTTAGGGGAAATGCCGCGTTCGAGCAAGAAACGAAAGTGAAACATGACCTGGGTAACGGCGTCAATTATAGAATTGACGACCTACCCGAAGGCGTCTTTTAAAACACGACTTAGCTTAGGACGTTAATTCAAAAGTTCAAAATAGGGCTATTTTTCATTTCTCAATATTATTTTCTCATTTTTTAGGTGAAAGTGCATCTCGTCGCCCTGATTCCAACGACTATTTTTGCGAATTTTTCTGACACCCGGAAGGCCACCAAATCGCCTCTGGAAGGGGTTAAAAAATAATATTAAAATATTCAATTCGAAAGTCACGCCCTCACATGCGGCGTGAATTCATTTTTTGATTTTTTTATTCTTTTTCAATTAAAAATAACGTCCATGGTTAAGGCGTTAATTCCCGAAAAATTCCGAAAAAATTCCAGAAAAATCCAGAAAAATAGGAAATTCAAAGAATGGACGCCCTTTCATATAGTCGTTAATTTTTTAAGAAACGTCCATGTATAAGTCGTTATTTAAAAGACGCCCCACGTCAAGTCGTTATTTCAGAAAAATAAGAGAAAAATCCCAAAAAATCTAAAAAATCTAGAAAAATAGGAAAAAATAGGAAAAAATAAGAAAAGGGTGAAAAAAGGGAGAAATCCAAGAAACGCGAGAAAAACCACTCAAATAGAACTAATTTGAGGGTCAAATTGGGGCATTACAAGGCAATATGAGATGTACTCATAGTAACGTCAATTTTGGAGTGTCTACAGCTGCCCCGCCTTGGCGTCTGCTTTGCAAGGGAGCGTAGCAAACTGAAAAGTAGATGTCAAGGTGTGATGAGACACGCAATCAACATCACTGGATAAGAAATGAAATCAAAAGCTCGAGATGAAGCAAATCTCGGGAAATCCAACAAAATCAACAATGTTTGGATAAAATGGGGAGATGTGCACGAGGGCACGAAGGAGAATGATCAACTTCCAACGCGGTGGAAGTACCTCAGGTCACAAACCTGTAGATTTCACCATTGGGGAGCGGTTACCAGCCAGTGGACGTGCTGCAGCCAAGGTGGATCAAAGGGGAAAGTTTGAAAATAAGATGATAAAAATCCAAACAAGGAGCTTTCGAGAAAATGACCCAGAACAGCGTCAAAACGAACTGAGGACTCAATTCGGCATGGAATATCTCACATTGAAGATCAAGATCAATTTGACCCTCAAAAATAGCTTATCAGAATGATTTTTCAACAATTGTTTCAAATTCCTACATAAATGCATGCTGGGTTTAAAGGGAAAATTAAATCAAATGAAAATATAGAATAATCAAGGATAATATTGTTAAACTGCCAAGACTGGGTCAAGAAACTGATTTCGCGAGCTGATACTAAGCCGAAGCCCGTTTATCCACGCACCAATTCGTAAAAAGGAACCATCGTCCCCAGCCTTGGACGGCTCAACGGCCTATCCGTGTGACTAAGACTCCTCTGGAATCATCATTGTTTTTGATGAAGGGGAACTCAAATCCCAGATTTACCAAAGCCACAAGGTCCTTGATATAATCTAGTAACATATGTAACATATAGTAGAATGCATACAGGGAGATGGTGATATCAATAAGCATGGGAACTGAGAAATGAGCTGCAAGCACCGTGGGACTTTGATGATGATGCCCAATCGGCGGGACCAAGAGCTTCTTATCCTGCGCTCAAAAATTCATTAGTCAAGATATAAAAGATAACAAACAATGAATAAGCATGACTCAAAGCATAGCAAACATAGCCATGAATAACACATAGTAGGGCAAAGCATGGATAACATGAATAGCATGTCATTGCAAAGCATCATTATTTGTTATTTTGTCATGAGGAGATAATCTGGCTAATCAAGATTTGGAGATGAATGATCAAGATCTGATATAATGCCCATCGGCAGAGTGATCAGATAAAATTAGCAAGAGTTGATTAAAAATAATTTGGAGATAAATGATAATCAGGAGATATGGGGGAAATGATAATCAAAATGGCCCTGGGTGGCATGCCATGAGAATATCGGGAGGAATCAATAGATTGATAGTGACAAGTGGAGAGAGGACTCATCCCGTGCTCCTGGTCCTTGCAAAAGTTATTCCTGCAAAACACCATCAGAAAATACAATGCAATTTTTTTATTTTTTAAAATATGCAAATTTTTATGAGTTTTGAAAAATATGCAAATTTTTATGAGTTTTGGAAAGTATTTGAATTTTTATGGAGATTTTTGGAAATATTCAAATTTTTATGGAGATTTTGATCAGGAAATATTCAATTTTTGTTTGATTTTGCAATATTCAATTTTTTTGGATTTTGGCTTAGACATTGTTAATGCAGCATCAAAGGGTGTTTAAACCACTGGCTAGGGGGTCCTCGTTCCTTCCCTTTTCGCTAAAATTGCCCAAAGCTGGACGTGCATTGAAGGGTGGCATCCTATAACCGACCGTCTTTGATCAACGGTGCCCCTACCAAGGCCATACCCGAGAAACATTCGGTCTTGGAGGGAGAAGAGAAGAATAATTGAGGATAAACTTTGTGCAGGATGGGAGATATCGGGACTTGAATTCCTTCCAAGGTGTTCCCTTCAAAGAGGTAGTCTGTTGTGCCGGGGCTTTGTGCCTTTAATTTTTAGACCCTTGACATGCATACGACCAGGATTTTCCCTGCGGGGACTTTGCCACTCTTGTCATGCCATAATTCATAATTTTGAATTTATTAAATTCTGATTTTCATAATAGCCCTTTTGGCGAGATGTATATCATGAAATTCATGTTTAGTTTGGGTCAGGACTGCCCCTATTTGAGACTCCTCTCGTATTGGGGATTACCGAGGTTGGGTCATCTTATCCGTCAGTCTCTTGCCCTTGCATTCGGCCGAGTGAAGAAGAGAAAAGACTTTTAGATATACTCATGGCATGGCCAAAGTAGGGACGGTGTTTTAACCAAAGGAGCTGGCTAAGGACGCCGTGAAGTGTGTGAGGTGCCCAGCTAAGGGTTACTCTTAAACAAGCAGGGAGAGAATGTTGAATTCCCAGTGTGGGGTTTTTATAACCAAAGATGCTGCATAGTAAGTCTAAAGACTCTTTTTTTAGAATGATTTAATTAAGCAAAAGCCTAAGATAAAGGTTTAAAACAACACTCTTAATCTTGTTAAGAAAGCACTTCATTTTGAAAATCATGCGTGAAGTAATGAGGGAATGATATCATAAAAATGTATACTTACGCCAATATGTTACCTTGCAACCGTTGTAGAAGCAGCTGTCAGAGGCGAGGTTGATCATCGTGGGATCTGTCCTCTTTGGCAGTCAAAAGGATTGGAAGCAAAGGATTTTGGGAGTGGCTTAACGAGAATGAGTGGTGCTCAAACCAGACTCAGACGAATAAGGGGAAAAGGAAAAGAGATAAGGGCTAGAACTCCCTTATTAAGGCGTGGAGACCCTGATTACAAGGAACAGTTTACAAAAGAAGCGGAAAATTAGGAGGTGGAGTGAGGACTAAAGCCTCTAAAATAATGGGAGAAAGGGCAAATGCCCAGAGCAGTGGATGTGGAAGAAGTTGGGTCAGACCCAGAATCAGGAGGAATTAGAAGAAGAAATTGATAGATGGAAAGAGGTGGATCCGGAGGGTCCGGAGGCAGAGGAGGAGAATCATGATAGGAGGAATCCGGAGGCTCCGGAGGAATATTGAAAGAAGGGATGCGATGCCCTGGGAAGAAATAGAGAAAAAGATGATGGAAAAGGAAGAAAAAAATGAAAGATGTGATGTCCTGGAAAATCAGAAAGATGAGTCGAAGGAAAGATGGAGGGTCCGGAGGAAATGTAGGGAGAAAATGGAAAGGGCCGCGATGCCCAGGGAGAGAAAAATCCGGAGGTTCCGGAGGAATGAAATCAGAAAGGAGAAGGTGGAAAGGGGCGTCGTGCCCAAAGGGAAAATCCGGAGGTTCCGGAGGAATAAGGTGGAAAGGGGCGCGATGCCCTGGGAGAAAGTCCGGAGGTTCCGGAGGAATAGAATCAGAAAGGGCGAGATGCCCAAAGAGGAGGGATAAAATTCCTGGAGGTTCCAGGGAGATAGCAGGAAAAGGGACGCGATGCCCCAGGGATAGTGGATAAAAAGATGAAGATGAATAAGATGGGAAGTGTGGAATATCCGGAGGTGCCGGAAGGCGGGGAAGATACGGGTTTGGAGACCCGGGAAGCAGGAGGTGCAAATGCATATGAATGCAATAGAATGGACGTGATGAATGCAGTGAATGCATGAACGCAATGAAATGCAAAGAAGATGAGGAATGTGAAGGGTGAGAGGGTGAAATCCTCCTCTTTCCCCTGGGAGTGGCCCATGAAGAAAACGTGATAGACAAGAATATGGATGAAATAATGGAAGCCCTTTTGGCATCAAGATAACTGCCCCTCCACGGCAGTGAAAGTGTATGAGAAATAGCCCCTGCCGAGGCTTCAATGGTGAATGACAACTCCCTTGGAGAGTGCAAAGTAATGGTGTGAGGGAGTTGGAAAATTGGAACATGAAGCATTGCCATGCCCATTAATTGTGGTGTATAGGAAGTGTTGAACAAATTGGGCATTCGCCCCTTGTATGGAGGAATGGAATCATGATTTGGAAGAGGGAACAAAGGGTGCCCTGCCTGGCCCTTGGATGGCATCAATGCCCGGCATGGCGACGACTTGGCTTCTTCGGCCGTGATTGGCACAATAACCCGGATTGGCATCCGGCAAATGAATTCTTGCATCTTGAATGGCACGGCCAAATCCTTGCTGCCCGGCTCTTGATTATCTTCGGCACCTGTGCTTGCAGAAGGCCCCCCATTCCGAGTAGTAGAGGGAGGTGAAGCGGAGGCAAAAAGCTCCATGGATGGTGGAGATATAAGGGGAGGTGTTGGCGTAAATGGAGGCGGAGGTTCAAACACATCGAGTTTCTCCCTTTGCTTGCAAGCGGTCGGGGTTAGCTCAAGTGCAAAAAGTGATGGACCCTGCTCAGAATTAACCATAGGTAAAGGCGAAAGGCTATGTGGTGGAGGTATGGGTTTTGGGGTTAAAGGCATAATGGAGGGTAATGGTGGTGAAATTGGGGAAGTGGAGGCCGAGGTGGAGACTAATGGGAGGCTGATTGGGGAAGGTTTAATGATGGGTTCGACGGAGGCTAATGGTGTGGAGGTAGATGGCTTAACGGGTGGAGGTTTAATGGTGGAAGGCTTGGGGGAGGCCAGTGTTGCGTGGGTTAATGGTGTAATAGGAGGAGGTGTAATGTATGCGGTGTCAAGGATAGGAGGAGACTTACAATGTGCCGGTGTGGGTGATTGAAGTATCGACCCATCATCGTAACACCAATTAGTCTCATAAATAGGGATTGGATCGGGGATGGTTTCATCCTGAGCAGGAGGTTCATCGAATGAAAATGGGGAAAGCGGAAAGTTAAGGAAACTCGAAAGGGGTGCCTGCGGAGCTTCATCATCATCGTACACTGCCTCAGATTCTTCAATTGCCGGCTCTTCCTCGCTTGGAATGCCGAAGTCATAATCGTCCATCCTGTCTTTCCATTCATTCTCCATCTTTGTAATCTCGTCCAAAGCGGCATGGAGAGGATTGACTGGAGTAGGAGGAGCCGTGACCCTCTTTATTTGTTCCTCCATCAAAGTAATCTTATCAAGAAGAGATTGTTGGAGGGGTGTGACTTGAATAACCGAGGGCTGGCAGGGCCTTGAAGGAGGAAGGGCCGCATAAAAAGGCCGTGGAGGGGAATTAATGGGCCGGCCCATGGAAGAACCCGGATGGGCCAGATTACAAGGAATAAATGGGCCTCGGGGCCGCGGTGGAGGAGGAATAGAAGGAGGCGTGTGATGGGGCACCCGAGGGGAAGCATGAATAGAAGGAGATGGGTAATGGGCTACCCGATTAGAAATATGAGTGGAAGAAGGAAGTGGGTGATGGGCCACCCGAGTGTGAATAGAAGAGGGAAGTGGGCGATGGGCCACCCGAATAGAATTGGAAGGAGGGAGAGATGCTTGAGATGTACCCTCAACGGCAGCCTTAAGGGCTTGAATCTGTTGAGGGGTAAGATGATCTAACGCATGAATGATCTGGGAGACTTTCTCATCATTGGGATGAGAGGATCCCGAGGGAGTAGTGGCTCGGAATTGAGTTGAAGGACCATTGGATTGGACATTGCCCATGGGTCGGACATGACCATAAGAATGAGGACGCGGCCCTTTGAAAGAATGGTGAGAATTTTGATGAACATGTTGAAATTGAGGGGAATAAGATGTGCTGGGTTGATCACCCTCATGAACATTAATTGAATTGAACATGTTGTTTTGTCTATCAAAGTAAGCCATTATGCAAGTAATTTAATGTGCAAACAATTTGCAAAGAAACACACAAGTTGTGATGGTTACCTTGATTTCTTATGTTTGAACCTTGGTGAATTAATGAATTTATACATATTGATATGATTCACACAAGGGGAGGATCCTAGTTTCCAATGTGATTCAACTCCAATGCCAACTAGGAACACTCTCTCACCACGTTTAGGCCAACTAATTCGGGACGTCAAAGGGTACAACCTGCCCGGCGTCCGTGAGGGAATCCACGGGTGCGGGGACTTATGGAGGCTTGGAAAAGGGATCTCCGGTCCAAAGAGACGGAATGCTCAATGGAGGGTCGTCCCGATTCCAAGAGGGTGTGTGGAATCCTAATGAAGAGAGAGGAGGTCTCCCAAACCAATGCAAATGAATGAATATAGCAAGGTAAATCAAGCCAGTCAGCACAATATGATCAATCAATGAATATAAGCATGAATCATGATGAAAGAGTCACCCACGGGGGGTTCTGCAAACCCACAGTAAAAAGACGCCCTAGAAGGGGGCGCTACTAACCAAAGACACGACAGTGTGACTGTCGTGAAACAACGCGAGGGGCCCAGGGGCAGTGAAAAACGCGCCTTGGTGTGAGGCGCTACCAATAAAAGGATGCCCTTGCCGGAGGGCGTCAAATCCAAACTAACGCCTTGATGTGAGGCGCTAAGCAAGAAAAAGACGCCCTGGAGAAGGGCGTGAATTCACCAAGCAAGCAACAAAACCAGGAGAAAGATAGAAGACGCCTTGTCAGAAGGCGTTCAACACGAATAAGACGCCCTGGCCGGGGGCGTTAATTTAAAAATGCCCCTGGGTGAGGCGTTAATTCCCAGAAAAGCTCCACGGGCACTCGCAGTCACAGGCAATCAACAAATATAAGATAGAAGCATGCTCATCAAGATTTTGAATAAGTGGAAATTCTAAAAAAAACAACAAACTGACGGATCACTTGGGGAAGAGTGCAAAGCACAATGGAGGATGCCCGAGGGGCATAAGAGAAGACGCACCGAGGGTGCGAAAGGGGAGACGGCACACGCGGGTGCCTAAGGGGAAAGGGTAATCAAAGAAAAACAATAAATTGTCCCACCGTGATCGCCAATTTGTAGATCTTAATTAAAATCCACTTAAGAAAAATATTAAGAATAAGCAATAATCAATAATGTGGAGAAAAATATGCACGAGGTGCACAAGGGGAGTTTGTGTGATCGCCAGAGACGCGAGGCCTCAAAAGATAATCAATAACAAATAGGGAGGGTGATCGCGAAAAATACCTCAAAAGATGCGGGGGATGTGAGTACTCCTTTTCTCTTCAAGATCGGCCGGCCGATGAAGAGAGTTCTTCCTTTGATTACCCTTGCAAACAACAAAGACAACACCAATAAAGAAATTGCATTAGATATGTGGTGAGTGTAGCATCAAATCCTAAATAAAGATGAGCATGAAATCATGGTGAAGAACACACCTTAAGGGTGGTTGCCCTTAAACCCCTATGCAAAAAGGGTGTGGGAGATGAATGAATGCATGAAGATGCAAAAATATGAATAGGAAAAGGGGAAAGAGTGCAAGAGTGCACTAAGGGGAGATCTCAATGTGATTGAGTATGAAAAAAATCAATATAATAATAATGATGCATGCACTATGAACTAATGAAAATAAGAGAAAAGGGGGAGATAGAATAAAAATCTGATTGTGCTCTTTGGTTTTGATGCTTGATGGGGAGAAAATCTTCAAAAAGGATGAAGATGTTGATGTAGAAATCCTCCTTAGCCAAAAGCCTTCCTTCGGTTCCTGTAGAAAAGAAAGAAGAAAACAGAAAAAGAGAAAGAACAGAAGAAGATAATCGAAAGAAGAAGGAGAAAGAAGAAGAATAGAAGAAGAAGAAGAAGAAGAAGGGGAAGGTGAAGAAAACGGAAGACAGAAGAAAATAAAATAAAAGAAAACAGAATAACAGAGGATCAGGAAGAACAGAAAAAACCACCAACAGGAACAGCCAAGCCCTATTAATAGGATCAAAACAAGATAAGCATGGCAAGAGTCCAATAGGGAAAGGATAAGAACGGGAAGGTGATCAAACAAGGTAGGACTCTTGGGGGAAAGGCCGCGTTCGAGCAAGAAACGAAAGTGAAACACGACCTGGGTAAGGGCGTCAATTATAGAATTGACGACCTACCCGAAGGCGTCTTTTAAAACACGACTTAGCTTAGGACGTTAATTCAAAAGTTCAAAATAGGGCTATTTTTCATTTCTCAATATTATTTTCTCATTTTTTAGGTGAAAGTGCATCTCGTCGCCCTGATTCCAACGACTATTTTTGTGAATTTTTCTGACACCCGGAAGGCCACCAAATCACCTCTGGAAGGGGTTGAAAAATAATATTAAAATATTCAATTCGAAAGTCACGCCCTCACATGCGGCGTGAATTCATTTTTTGATTTTTTTTATTCTTTTTCAATTAAAAATAACGTCCATGGTTAAGGCGTTAATTCTCGAAAAATTCCGAAAAAATTCCAGAAAAATCCAGAAAAATAGGAAATTCAAAGAATGGACGCCCTTTAATATAGTCGTTAATTTTTTAAGAAACGCCCATGTATAAGTCGTTATTTAAAAGACGCCCCACGTCAAGTCGTTATTTCAGAAAAATAAGGGAAAAATCCCAAAAAATCCAAAAAATCCAGAAAAATAGGAAAAAATAAGAAAAGGGTGAAAAAAGGGAGAAATCCAAGAAACGCGAGAAAAACCACTCAAATAGAACTAATTTGAGGGTCAAATTGGGGCATTACAAGGTAATATGAGATGTACTCATAGTAACGTCAATTTTGGAGTGTCTACACAGACGGGCAGCCTGCTGCTCCACGTGGGGGGGGAACTCCTCCTGGCGAGGGGGCAGATTCGGGTGAAAGTTGGGCGAGGTCCGGCATCTCCAGATCTCATCCGTCGCCACCGCCTTCACCCAGAAGAATTGGCTCTTCCACCCCTTGTGCGAGGAGTCCTTCGCCGCAAGCGAGATGCAGCTCCTATTCCGCCGCGCCTGGATGAAGTAGAAGCCTTTCCCCGCCGACTGGTGCGCTTTCAACTCAAAAAAGAAGTGGAAGAGGTCCAAAGAAGGAAAAATGTCGTGCTGACGACAAAGAATCCGGAAGGCCGAGAGCAGCAGATATGAATTGGCCACCAACTGAATAGGCACCAACCGGAAAAAATTAAGAAGCTGCAGCACAAAAGAGTCAAAAGGGAGCCGAAATCCACTCTTCCAAGCCAGAAGGAAGGTGCAAATGAGCTCATCACGATCATCCAGACTCGTCTCGTATGGAGTGGCGGCAACAAAGCTGTATCTGAGAGGCAGGCGGAAACGATGCTCCAGCCTCCGCACCTCCGCTTCCCCCAACTCACTACAGTTGGGGACGGGTTCCTCCCTCACCGGCACAAGCTCCGGACTCTGATCCGCCATCGAGTCGGGAGGAGATCCCTCGTACGAGCTCGAAGACTCCGGGGGAGAAGGAAGTTGCCTGACCGCCTCTGCGGTTATCCTCGCCAACTCCTCGAACGCCGCCGCAAGGCTCCATGTCTCCGATGTGCTCTCACGGCGCATCAAGAAGCAAGGAAAGCCTAAAACCCTGGAAGCCTAGAACGATGAGCAGCGCCCCCTAAAAACCCCTGAGGGTGGCGGCGCGCCGTTCCGTGCTCCGAGAAAAAGGGGGCCCCTTCATTTCGAATCCGTCAGGATCATCATTACGGGCCTCGGCGACCGCTATAAGCGGCTCCATAACGCCAACGGAATTCCACCCACCTGAGCCACGCCGGTCAAAGCCTCGAAAAAATACTCATCTGAGCCTCCTTGGCTCGGGAGTAGGAGGGGGACAAGTGGAGAGGGGGATTTCCGCAGCCCACCACAAAGGCAGCCCAACAAGACCCACAAGGTCCAACCAGGCGAGCCCACCCGAGTGATAGCCCACAGGGCCCACTTAGGGAAAAAAGCCCAATAAATAAGACTCGAGAACTAACTCTCCCCGGCGGCCTTCTAGGCTCGGAGGGCCCGAGACAACGGTCAGGTCCCAAGGAAGGTCCGGCCTAAAGCCCTCTCCCCGTCCGAGAGAGATAGGCTCCAGCCGACCTATCCGACCCCACCCTCGTCGGGCCATGCCTATCACTCGGACATGAGCTAGCATCCCCGAGGCTCGGTAAGGCCGGTTGATTATCTGCAGGTGCAGCCGTTCAGAGTCCTCCGCCAGCGGGAGAGTTAGGGGAGCCACCGGACTCCAAGGGGATAACGTTCCCACGATCAGGCCATGAAAGCCCCCGTTAAAGACGTAACTCCCGCCGGGAACCCCTCAGCTTACAGGACTCCTGAAGGCGGCGCACTATTTAAGCAAGGGATACCCTCCAGAAGATGGTAAGATGAACTAAGCATTCACACACCCTAAGCTCCTGAGCACGATTCGCTTCACCCTTTGGTGGAGAGGATTCTCGCGCATCAGCTCTCTCCTCCCCCCATTATTACTTCCACCATAGCTCTACTGACTTAGCCATCAGAGGGTTTTGCCCCAGGGAGATCCCCTGGGCCCTCTGATACATTTCCCTATCTTACAGATTCATCTTCTGGTGATCCATAGCCCGCTTAGGATCCAGCGCGAGATTTCACCTCTTCAGAAGCCTTAACCATAGGCAACATACACAATGGGATTGATAGATGGCCCCACTCCATGATGTCTCCCTTCTTAGATCCCTTTGACTCATACGAATGGAAGCTCATGGGCCACCCCACACCTATGCACATAGAAGTCATCACTAGGATTGAAATACATGTGCTTAGGCATACCACCCCACTTGACATGATTAGAAAGTCAGGTCCATTCATTCATATCACCCACATGTCAAGAAGAAAACATGAGTGGTCAATATTTGGTTGTAATGGTCCACCATCATTCATCATAAATCTCAAGCATGTTAGGAGCATTCATGGATGTCCGGGTCCCCCGGCACTCATCACACTCACACATGAAAGGGACACCTATGGATGCCCCGGTCCTCCCAAGACATTCAAAGTCTTCATAACATCAATGCATGATAGGTCTACATGTGGTTGCCCTGGACCACCTTTGCATATCACGCACTACTCACTCACACCGCATCTTAGTACATGGCACATGCATCAAAACATGCATCAAGCAAAAAGCGGTGAGAATTACAAAAAGCGGGCAAAAACTCGTGAGCGCCACTTGAAATTCCACGTTGGCGACTTGATGATGATGATGATTTTGGAGTGGCTCTACTCTAGGGTCACCTCCAATTTGAGGGCACGAGGACTTGGACCTTGCCAAGTTCCGAGTGGCCTTGGCACCTGGCTTGCGGGTTGAACTTACCAATGGGTTTTGGGATTCATCCCACTTCCCACGTGGCGGATCCGGCACCCTCTAAGGGTACCGCGGTGGATCCTAGTGAGTGTCTTGAGCCTACACTTATCCTTGTGAGAGACACCCTCGGAGTGGCACCACAAACTAGCCCGAGAGCCCGACGTCAGCACATGGCGGCAATACTAAGCAAAGGAAGATCTCTTCGCCAGCCTAAGGGTGTGTCCGAGCCACTTTGTCGAGTGGAAGCACCGTTCCTTAGCTATGGACATGGGTAGAGTTTGGAGAACAAGGTTCGCCCGGAACTGCGTTTGGGATGCTACTTCCCCAGTGGACCCATACTCGACAGGGTCGAGTTTTCCCCACCCCGGGGGTATGATGGGGACATCCCTTGCCCCTCCACATTTTCTGAAGCTCGGATTGATCGTCGGTGTATGCCATTATGTTCCTCATGTGTTTGTGAGTCGAGTCATGTAATTTTCTTATTTTTATTTGAGTCTTAAACATGTAATTTTCCCTTTATGGAGTCATGTACCTAGGTTAGAAAGTCATTTTCCTAAGTCTTGAAGTCATTATGTTGGTTTGATAGGTTAATGGGCCCAATTCATTGGGCTAGGCCCAGGGGCGCCCCTCCCTTGGACTGTTTGATCATTAGTTAGTTTGTCAGGGTCAGTTTGGTCTTAGCAAAAGTATGGGGTCTATAAATAGCCCCACCCCTCTCGCATTTGTAACAATTATGCTTGAATATTGAATCCAGAAAATTTCCACACCTTCTAGTTCCCTCTCAATATCTCCCTCTCTCTCTCTCTTACTATCACTCTCTCTAAGTGGGTTGTGCCCTCTCTCTCTCTCCTCCCCACCCCAATTTCGAAATTCATTCTCTCTCCTCCCCATTCACCCCTCATTAAGGCCCCTTCCCCTTCCCCATGCACTCATTCAATTCCCCCTCCAACCCCTAGGTGGAAACCCCTTCTCCTAGGCACCTTTCCACTCTCCCAAGCAACCTTCCCTCTCCCCAAGACTGAAAGAGCCCTTCCCTAGGCCAAATTTTGAATTTCCCTCTCCCTTGGGCTGTGCCCTTTCATCTCCCCACCTCCCTAACCACCCAAGGTCGCACCCCCCCTTCCCCATCCACCAAATAAGCCCTTGTTCATGCCCTTCCCCACACCCTCTCCTCCACCTATTCTGTCCCTGTTGCAGGTTTCAAAAAAGCAGTGACTTGCAGAGGCAGTCACGACCATCTCTCAAAGATTCAGATGGCAACGCCTACATTGATGGAATCGTCTGTGAGTTAGCTTTCCAACGGTGGTGGTCTCGCCGGCTTCCGAGTTTGGAGCTGTCCGGAGGAGCGTCATCTTCAACGACTGCACAATCTATCCCAGACTGAAGACCAGAGCGATCTTGGAAGCTGTTCTGCGGTCAACCTTGGAGGAATTCGAGCACACTTCCTTCTACAAAATTCTTCTTCGTCTAGTCCTCCATCAGTAGCAGAAAGAACGACGCCAATCACCTACTGAGCTATTTGTTCTGAATTATTTCGTCGGAGTGTACAGTCTGCCACCAGTGGACTCAGGTTTGACCTGTCTTCATTTATCTGGCCACCATTCTCATTTCCGACCTCGGATTGTGGCCCCGTCAACTTCTGCTCGAAGCTACTCCGACCACGATCGCGTCACCGCCAGTTTAGTTCAATTTGAAGTTTGGGAGCGACCGCAGCGCCTTCTGCAATCCACTACATTAGTTCTGCATCAGTCCGAAGCAGAGTGTTGCTGTCCTGCTCCAGTCGCCGGTCCGATCAGCCCTGAGGTCCAGAGCTTCCCAAAAAATTCAGGCATCATCCTCTGTCAGTTGGGAAACTTTTGGCGCAGGTTTCGTCAAGATCTGAGCTCTGTGGAATTTGTGGCAGTGACATCACCGGCCCCCTGTCCAACAATTCTGAAGGTTGGCAGAACCGGCGGGGATCGGCAAATCGGGTTTCCTTAGCATAAGTCCCCACCCCGCTTGGCCGGCTGAAGGCCCCTCCCTGCGTGGAGGTAGTATTGGATGTAATAAGATTAATCCCCACCCCAAGATCATCCCTCCTGCGAGAGGTGTAGTGGTGTAATCTTTCCATTTCAGGTTGAAGCGACACCGACGCGGCGTGCGGGTGCATACCCTCACCTCCCCGCTCGCCCCCGTCTCCGGCCGGAGTCGGCGTCTTCACGCCGGCTAGGTGAGCTCCTGAACATCTCTCATTGCTGTAATGGACTTGCTTAGCTTAGTATTGCTATAGTTACTCCGTCGGCGGTAAGAGAGTGTCCGATTTTAAATTGCTACCCAAATTGAGTGACCACCGCGGGCGAGTTGTGAGAGCATCCACTTAACCCACACCCTTGGTGTGTTGTCCGCCCATGATTTGGGCATCCTAGGCCCATTTGGGGTTCTCCCCAAGCTAGCCAACTATTGGAGCCTCAAGGTCCCGCGTCGGACCCTCTCCAACATCGCCTAGTCGCCATCGGGCACTAGTGTGCGCCATACGGGTGAGCTCGCTAGTGTGAGTCCGCTGCTCAAACTTGAATGCTTGCAAAATAGGTCCATAGGTGGTGTCACATCATCTCCGCTCCCCGCCTGGCTGGCTTAACGCCCCTCCCTGTGCGGAGGTAGTGTTTGATTTGTAATACAGATATCCCCACCCCAAGTCCACCCTCCTGTGTTAGGTGTAGTGCTTGTAACTATTAAACAGGGATCAAGCTTCATCAGCGCAGTGTGCGGGGAACCCACACTTCCCCGCTCGCCCTCGTCTTCGAACGGGGTTGGTTTCTTCAAACCAACTAGGGTAAGCTCTGAACTTTGCTCCATTACCCGTATTTGTTCATCTAATATCCGCGGAATTGCTCCGTTGAGCAAGAGAGAGAGCGCCCGACCCCGTGTGTTCCACTTACGAGCGGTCACCGTGGGCTGTGAGAGAGAGGGACCTAGTGCCCCAATTGGCACCCGGCCAGCCCCTTAAGCGTGGGCCTCGTACCTTCGGGAGGGCAACCCTAGCCCTGCTGGCACTCTACCAGCTAGGGTCTTGATCCATCACCTCCACTTAGCATCATCAAGTCACCCGTGCTCGTGTGTGTGCGACGGCGATTCGGCCCCAATCTAGTACTTTATTGCTTTGTGATTGTGCTTGCGGAATAGGTCCAAGGATCTTTGTCTCTTTGCTGCATACCTCCTTAGTGTGTCACATGAGTTATACTTGTAAATAACAGGTTAAATAACCCATTGTCAGTTGATTTTTGTTCTTGACAATTGGGGGAGAATAACGTGCTCTTGAGCACAATACACTTTGTGCATAGCTTAGTCTCACATTCTGCATATAGCACAGTTTCTTTATACTCATTGTGCATACTTCAATCATACATTTGCATATAGTTTAAAAATTGGGCATTTGCACTTATTTCACACATTTGCAGATTGCACATAATTCCCAAGTTGAGCACTTGTATACACTCTTGTCATCTTGCATACAAGCTTGTCATACATCTAGCATATAATTCAAAAATTGAACATTGCACATCAAATTACTAGGTTCGTGCACTCTTGTCTCACTCGTTCTTGAAAACTTCACAGTTGCTCCTTAGCCCCCCCACCTTTTGATAATGTCAAAGGGGGAGAGAGTTTTTGTGGTCACAATATATTGTCATCATCAAAAAGGGGGAGATTGTTGGGTTTTCTGCGTCCCCTCTTTGCCTTTGACAATGATTTTGATGATTCCAATATATTGTGTGTTGTACGTATGTTTTAAAGTGAAAATTTTCTGTGTATGTTTTGTGGAAATATGCACTGATCATCTTGATCTTGATGCTCACATGTTGCATCTTCTTTTACAGGTTATCTCACTTATTCTTCACATGCACTGACCTACCTCTGGACTTGCATCAACCTCTTCTGGATTACTTTCATCATGTGCATCATCATCACCATGTTTACTTCTTGATGCCTTTCATACATGATGTTTTTCATTGGTGAAATCATGTTTTCATAGAAGGTCACAAGGCCCTTGAGCCTTGTCTCTTGTTAAGGATTTCAAGGACCCTTTACTGGTGTGAAATGCTTGGGTTTTCATGAGCACATCCCTTGGTTCTTCAAAAGTCTCAATGGATGTTATTCTAATTTGATGCTCTCATGCATATCATTCAAGTGTGGTTCATGGAGTTTTCAGATTTTCCAAATGGATATTGTTTCTAGTGTTATCATGCATTCTGATGGTTGAGAATCTCATGTCAGAATGTGCTAGTTCATATTCCCCACATTATGATGGATCCAAAGGGTGAATTTTATCAAACAACTCATGGGTCCATGGTAAGATTCCACTCTTGTTTAAAATCCCTTGGATCCTTGGTATGAGTTTATGTTTATGTGGATTTCCATGAGCCATTACCTTAGTTCAATGATTGGTAGTTTGATTTTGAGATTTGATAGAGGTAAATTGGCTTTTCAAATGAGGTTATTGAGCTTTTCACATGTGCTAATGTGATTCTCATAAAACTTGTTGAAATTTGGTTTGAATGGACCAAATCTGGATGTCTTTGGACAATGTCTGAATTTCTTGATTAAACTTGGAACCCATGTGTGACTTGCTTAAATCATTTTGATTTGTGAAGAACATGGATTGGAATTGTGTGTATTATCTGTGCTATTGGCTGCAATTCATCATGTTTCCACTGCATATGATCTTCATGTGTCGATTGGCACAACATCAAGTGATCAAGGTATACATTTGCTTGAGTTGGAAATGAATTTCCATGTGCTTAGATTGGGGTTGATTCATTAGTCATGCTCTCAATTGATTTCATTTGCTAGTTGAGGACTTAATGGTTTCAAAGTGTTTTATGCATATTCTTGAGGAGGTTCTTGAGATGAAAATGTGTTCAAAGCATTTATGTGCCTCATGTTAATGTTTTCATTATCATACTTAATGTCTTTTGGGTCTTGGACTCAAAACTAGCTCCATATGTTGATGCATGATCCAAAGATTATAATTTCGATCTAACCTCTCATTTCATCATATTTTTTAGGGCAAGAAATCATGGTTGATCATCATGGGACTTGGTAACATTTAATCATTTAGTTTCCCATGTATTTTTGTTGGTTTAACACCCTTTTCTAACCCCTACTGGCAGGGGTCGACCCATAGGGTCGACCCTTAGGCAGTCTGGACCTGATAGAAGGCTTTTTGGGGTGTCTGCCTGCATGGGTCGACCCCAGGGGACGACCCCTGAGTTCTGGTATGTTATTTTGGCCCCAGCCGACCTCTGTCTACCCGAGGATCGACCCCAAGGGTCAACCCTTTCCGGTCAGGATTTCTGGGAGTGCGTAAAACTCTTTCTAAACCCTATCAAACTTTACCAAAACACCCCCAATTGGTTCCTAGACCTAAATGGATGTTTTTAACATACTTTGGGAGGGGTTTTTGGGTCTTTTAGTCACTCATCTATATATATTATTGTGAGCTCCGAATTTGGAGATGAGGAACCCTAATGTGCTAACATTTATCTTTGTCTTGTAGGAAAAGAAAGAGGGAAAGTAGACGAGCTGGAGAAAAATGTGGATATCATCTACATCCAGGAGGAGTTTACGATCGTGATTGAAGGAAGAAAGGAGTGGAACGAAAAGAGGAACGCGTGGACGTTCTCATCGTCGACATCCAGCTACCCTCCGACTTGGGGATTAGAGAAGATCTTCTACAACCCCTCTCTACTCATGGTGATTCATTACTGCATCTTGTTTGCATCTATTTGAGTCATCTACTTCTGGTTTACAAGGGTTTCCATCCTTTTAGTTGAGCATAGATTAATATTTTGGGCGGTCATTGTATATCCTTTTAATTTGTCAAACTCGGAATATTGTCGTGTGTAGACGGAGCTGCGTCTCCGTGTGGTTTTAGTGTCCGGGGTGTGTTCCCTGACGTTGTGTGTGTGTGTGTGCAGCAGTGGCAGCATTTTCGGGCTTGTCCCCGTGTGGATATTGCTGCGGAAGCAGCGTGTGTGGAGTTGGGGTTCGTCCCCGTGTTGCTACGTTTCGTAGCGTGAAGTGAAGCCTCACCAGGTTGGGTGAGGGGTGGACGTAGGGATCCCGTCGTGGTCCCGAACCACCTAAAAATCTATGTGTCTCGTGTGATTGCCTGTGTATTTGCCCATTTCTTCTATCTCCCTTCGTAGGTCAACTTGTAGATTTTTATTCACGACACCTCCACACATTACTACCTCTGTTATCCGTGTTAAGCATAAATTTATCTGTGTTGATCTTGATTTGTTTGATTAGTTGCATTGTTAATTCGAGTGAGATCGGAAAGCTTGAGAGTACTCTTTTAATCTCACATTTGTTTAGGGTAATTAACGTTGTTAGTTTTATTTCCGTTGTAATTAGTTGGAGTTGTTTTTAAAATCTGCCATCTCGGAAAGGGGACAATTCAACCCCCCTTCTTGTCCGCCATCTCTCTGGGCCAACAAGTATTGAAGAGCAATTAGAAGAATCCACTCCCGGGACACAATATGATTTGTTGAAATAGTTGGACAAGACGCCCGCCCAGATCTCCATCTTGGAGTTGATTAAGAGGTCCACATCCCATCCAGAGGCACTAATGGAGTATCTTTAGAAGGTTATGGTAAATGAAGACCTCCCAGTGGAGAAGATCTCGTCAGTGCTGACGCCAACTAGTACACAACCAGCTATCATGTTTCACGACCATGAGCTCGCCCCCAAGGAAGCTTGAAAATATGCATTGTGTATTGCGGTAAAAATCAATGGGGTGTCTGTGGTGCCGTGTTAATCTATAAATGTGATCTCTATGAGCATCCTCCAATTATGTGGGTTTGACGAGGAGCAGATAAGGCCTTCATCAATCACAGTCACGGCCTACGACAATAGCAAAAGGCCACCAAAGGGGATGATTACTTTGAATGTAGAGTTGGGCCCTGCATCAGTCTTTACAGAATTCCATATCCTTGATATGGATCCCACATTCAAGGGCATATTAGGGCGCCCTTACATTGAAGCCATGAATGCCGTGCCATCCACCAATCATCAATGTTTAAAGTTTCCTTACAAGGGATGGATTATCAAGGTAATGAGCATGCCCATTTTTCCTACAGTGGATGTTATCACCATTTCCTTGCCCTCTGTCTGGCCATCTCATCGACCCATACTATCGCTGCTGGATGTGTATGACCCCTGCCGCGCCCCGTTAACACAGGAGAAGCCACTTCCCATGCCAACGTCATGTCTCCCTCTACGCTCTAAAGGATAGGATATTATGAGGAATATCGGCTATCAATAGGGCAAAGGCTTGGGGGGGCGACTATAAGGGATACTGAGACCGTCAAAGAAGACAAGGTTAACCCTTAGAGCTGGTCTGAGCTTTGAAGGGCCACCTGAAGCACATGGAGAACCTCTTATATGGACCTTGTACTCTCATTTTAGGAAGGGGCCTGTTATACAGTTGGGGGCTCACCCGCAAGAGTCATAGGGGGGGTCGCAGATTGCCTATCTAACTGGAAGTTGTTCGAGGGCTCTCAAGAAAGGGAAGTTTGATGACCCAGACTGTGAAAGGAACAAATGGTTTGATATACATGATATTTCCATTGCAATGCAGTAGATGTTCTCGCCTCCGCACTTAGAGGGGCCACTTTTGATCTCTGAGGTGTCAAAAGATGTTGTTGTTATTGCCAGAACTCCAACTCCTCCTCACCAAGAGGATGTTGCCCCTGACGGATCACTTTCCGTCATTCTATCCAATCATTCTCCCCAGCCATTATTGCTGACTCCTTCCGGGGCCAGACGTTTGTGTGATGACGTTCCAAGGTCCCCTTCTCTATTTACATTCCTGCGTGGGTTTCTCAACCCGCGCCAAGTTTTCAATCATGATCTACTATATGAGCCTCGCAACCCCTTAGCTATAGTCCCATTTTCTCCTTCCCCAATTTCTTTCAGTTGTTTTGTTATCGAAAATGAAAAACAAAAAAATGTCAATTTCTAAACTCCTTAACAGCGCATTTCCTTTGAGGAGACCTCCTACATCTCCCACGAGTGCGCCCCGACTTACGAGCCGCTCATCTAAGGTCCTCTGAGCTACCTTCTTTACCCCTCCTCTGAGGGGTCTTTTCCTGTACATTCTTCAGCTTCCTCTTCGACTGTAGGACAGGTCGATCAATTTAGGAATAGTGAGTCTAGGGTGGTTTCTAAAATAAAATCTAGGAGTAGGCAAATCCCTCGCCGATTCCTTCTAGATTTAGCCAACAAGTGCCAGGCATGCCTAGCTATTCCTCAGCTGCTAGAAAATCCCATCCAACTATCGGAGTTAGAGTGTGAGGAAGAGTGCACAATTGATGAAGGGTATGGAGTATATGAGATTACTGACGAGGAGTACCCTATTGAAGAAGGGGATGAAGAATATGAGGATGCGGCTGGCGCATATGCTAGTGGAATGAGAAGATCTGATGAGCCGTCAGCCACCGTAGAAGAGTCCACTAAAGAGATAAACTTGAGAACCGACGAAGACCCTATGATCATCCTCATAAGTAATAATTTGCCATCACTTGAAGAGGAGGAATTGATTGAGATTCTCAAGGAGTATAGGGACATGTTCGCATGGAGCTATGAAGATATGCCGGGTTTGGATTCCACCCTGGTCGAACACCGCTTAACGCTAAAACTAGGGTCCATCTCGGTAAAGTAAAGGTTAAGACATTTCCACCCTTAGATGGCTTTGAAAATGAAGGAAGAGGTCGACAAGCTCCACAAAGCCAGGTTTATTAGAGTCATCGTATATCCTCAATGGGTGGCAAACATTGTCCCGGTCATGAAGAAGGATGGAAAGGTGAGAATCTGTATTGATTTTCGGAACCTTAACCACGCGTGTCTCAAAGATGATTTTCCCTTACCTCACATCGATGTGTTGGTTGATAACACGGCTGGTTACGAAACTCTATCGTTTATGGATGGATTTTTGGGTTACAATCAAATTCGTTTGGCAGAAGTGGATCAAGAGAAAACATCATTCACCACACCCTAGGGAACTTATTATTATCTGGTCATGCTGTTTGGATTGAAGAATGCTGGAGCTACTTATCAAAGGGCTATGATGGCAATATTTCACTACACGATGCATGTACATCTGGAGGTATATGTGGATGACTTGTTGGTGAAGTCAAGAACCAAGGCGGAACATGCAAAAGTTCTAGCTAAGGTTTTGCAAAGATCGAGGGAATTTAATCTGAAAATGAATCCAAAAAAGTGTGCATTTGCTATTTCATCAGGCAAGTTGCTTGGCTTTATTGTAAGCAAAAGGGGTATTGAGATATATCCTAACAAGGCTAAAGTGATCATGGATATGCCACCTCCGAGAAATCTGAGAGAAGTTCGAGGTTTATTTGGGAGGTTGTAATTCATTCGTCGATTTATTTCTCAGCATTCACGAAGGTGCAAACCTTTCTATGAGTTGACCAAACCAGGAATCGAGTTTTGTTGGAATTCCAAGTGTCAGGAAGCGTTTGAAAGACTGAAGGATTATCTAGCTAATCCACCAGTCCTGATACCACCCACACCAGGCAAACCCTTAATTCTTTATGTCTCGGTCCTGGATGACTCGGTGGGAGTTGTCCTGGCAAAAACCAATGAAGAGGGCAAGGAAAGGGCAACCTATTACTTGTCCAAGCTTCTCAACCCCTGTGAGCATCAGTATACGGCTATGGAAAAAACCTGTGCCGCCCTCGTTTGGGTGGTGCAGAAATTGAAACAATACTTCCTAGCTTTTGAAGTCCAGCTAATTGCCCGGATGAACCCTATCAAGTTTCTCCTAGAAAAATATGTCCTTACTGATAGGCTAGCACACTGGCAAAGCTTTCTCTCCCAGTTCGATATCACCTACATTCAGCAAAGAGCGATTAAAGGCTATGCCATAGCCGAGCATCTCGCTCATCACCCTCTCCCAAAATTCGATCCTATCCTATTGGAGTTTCCAGAATAGGAATTAATGTCCATCAACTAATCAGATGATCACATGTGGATGTTACATTTTGATGGAGCTCTAAATTCCCAAGGGAGAGGAATCGGCATTGCCCTCTTATCGCCTGAAGGTATTGCTATCCCGCTCGCATATCGGCTCACATTCCCTGTGACTAACAACATAACTGAATATGAGCCTCTTCTAGCTGGCCTGGAACTTGCCAATTCTCTTTGTATGACCGAACTGCAAGTTTTAGGTGATAGTCAACTCATTCTACGCCAGGTGCTCACCAAATACCGCACCCGTGATCCCAAACTCAAGCCTTACTAAAAACTCACTACTGCGTTTGCCAAACTATTCACCAAACTGATCTTTATCCATGTCCCTCGCAACCAGAATATTCTGGCCGATGCCCTCACCTCATTGACATCATCCTTAAGGTTCCCTCTGGGTAGATGGTTTTAGTCCATCTCCATCTACAAGCGTCACGCTTTTGCTGTCCATGACGCTTCTTACGTAAGGATCAAGGAAAAATTGTTAAGGAAGGTCCAAGAGGGAGAAATCATTCAAAAAAGGGAAATCATGTTGGTAGAATTAGAAGAAGAACTGGCCGATGAGGAGAAGCCATGGTTCTATGAAATTGCCAAGTATTGCAAGGATCAGTCCTACCCTGAAGAAGCCACGTCATAAGATAGGAAAGTCATAAGAAGAGTGGCCCAAAAATATGTGCTGGTTGGAGGAGTGCTATACAAGAGAAGCCTTATCGGTGTTCTTCTAAGATGTCGTGATGATGATGAGGTCTGAAAATGTGTTGAGGAAGCACACTCTGGTGTGTGTGGTGGCCATGTGAACAGCCAAATGCTTGCTAAGAAAATCCTTCGGCAAGGCTTTTACTGGCCCACCATAGAAGAGGATTGTGCTTTCTATGTCCGTAGGTGTGTCAAGTGTCAACTTCACACCGATAAGATTCACTCCCTCTCTTCCTCACTTCATCCAATATCCTCCCCATGGCCTTTCTCCATGTGGGCTTTCAACATCATTGGTCCTCTCGGTGATCCTAACTCCCTCACCAAGCAAAGATCTTTATCCTTACTGCAACGGAGTACTTCACCAAATAGGCCGAAGCTGAAGCTTACACAGAAATCAAGGTGTCAACGGTCTATAAATTTATCATGAAGAACATCATCGCCAGGTTTGGCATCCCAAGCACTATCATCACCGATAATGGGCCACAATTCATTTCTCAAGACCTTCAAGATCTCTGCAAAAGGTATAAAATTGCATTGCATCATTCATCACCATATTATCCACAAGACAATGGTCAGGCAGAGGCCACTAATAAAACGTTCATCAAAATCATAAAGAAAACATGAGAGTCTAACAAGTTCTCAGATTGGCCAGAAAAGCTTGTTGAAACTCTATGGGCCTATCGCACTTCAATCCGTACTCCCACTAGGCAAACTCCGTTCGCCCTTACTTATGGAATGGAGGCGGTAGTCCCATATGAAATCTTGATCCCTTCTCTCAAGGTACAATTGGACAAGGAACTTTCCCTTGACGATCGTCGTGATTCACTCCTTGCCCAAATGGAACTCTTAGACTAGAAGTGGCTGGCCACTACCGAGCATGCACGTGTTTACTAAAATAGACTCGCACATTTTTATCAAAAGAAGGTAATTAAGAGAAAATTCAAAGTCGGTGAGATGGTCGTTAAAAGACTTTTTGTGAAACCTGGTGGGCCACCTTCTAAACTCCAACCCAATTGGGAAGGTCCATATGTAATTCAAGCTGTGCATCCTGGCAATGCCTACATGCTAATTATTGTTAAGGGGATCGAGTTATCCCACCCTTGGAATGAGCTTTATCTTAAAAAATACTACCCTTAGATAAGTGTACATAATGTTAAAATAAAAAAAAACAAACAAAAAACAAACAAAACAAAACAAATAACAACAAAACAAAACAAAAATAAAACAAAACAAAAAAAAACAACCAAACAACAAAAAAACAAAAAAATGTCAATGCCTAGTGATCATCATGAAGTCAAATCACGACATCCATCCATCATGCTAAGATAGGGCCCATTAAGATTTGGTAAGTCTCGAGTCTTGGTCTGCCAGAATCGTGGAGATCCCTGTCCGACCATGTCGGCCTATGCCCACTAAAAGGAAGCCCAACATGCACATACACACATCTTTTAATCAAAAATTGGTAGCATCACCTATGGTGAGGCCTCACCCCAAAGGTCTCCAGGAAAGTTGTAATCTTTATTCTCTTCCTTTTCAACCAAATGAGACAGCTAGTGCCCTTACAACGCTGGGCATAAGGAAATCAAAGTACAATACCCTCAAGATGAGAATAGGATCCATCAACTCGAGTCTGGATCAGAGCACGAGAAGAGGGCAGTGTCCTCGCAAGCTTACAAGAGGGATCCCCAAAATGTCAAATGATTATATCTCCCTAAAAAAAAGACAAATCAAAGTCAAATGAAAAGCTTGGTCGTAATCGTGCCTGATTCTAATAAACGAAACCCCTCAAAGTAAAAGTCAAATTCCACAAAAGGGGCAATGAGACGTAAATGCTCGAGACTTGGTTCGAAGTTGCCCTTAAGGGGAGAGTCTAGTAGATTCCCTGTTGACTCGTCGGGTTAACGGTTTTTTCGATCCTCTCAGGAGGTTTATCTCTCATATTCTTCCTTCTCCCCCCAAAGATGAAGGCTCAATGGAGGTCCCGAAGGGTGAACCCCGCTGAGGCCTACAACCTCGTTTCAAAAAAAAAACATATGGTTGTTCACTTTGAAAAGCAAAAGCCATCGCCACCTAAGAGTCTCGGTGTTTCTGGTAGGCCAAGACCTCTCTCTACTATGTTCTTATTTTAACCTCGGGCTTAGGCCAATGCAAGTGCGTCACCTACGAGTGCGACGGCGTCTGATTCCGGGTCAGCGTCGTGCGGTTGGCCGTCAGGGTTCCAAGGTGTTCCATTATATACCATCTAGAGTTGTGAGGAAATAGACCCGGTTCAGGCAAATCATTTACCTTGAATGTTTTTTTGGTGTATCCCTATGGTCAGAAGTAACTGGGAGCCTAAGTGTGGCATGATGGTATTATCATCAGGATAAGTCTTAACCGGCCGGATTATCATTCGAGGAGTCTAGAGGCCCAAATCAACCTAGATGTGCGCTCAGGATACTTGAGAGGTTAGTAAGAAACTCCCCGTCCTCATGTAGGTCAGGCACCATATGGGTGATCAATAGGCATTGACAGAAGCAAAAAAAATAAAAATAAAACACAAACGTAAAAATAATAGCAACAACAAAAACTAAAAAAAAATAAAAAGAAAAAAAGAAAGAAAGAAAACCAATATATATATATATATAATGCATTTCACGTAATCGCATTTGTGTGCCGCATTTTTTTATTCTCGCTCGCATTTGCATGTTTGCATGCCACATTTGTCATTTTACATTTGCCTTTATTAATAAGGGCTTGGCTCCTTGACTCGTTATCAAGGCCAGCTTCAAAACAATCACCCACTTATTGAGCAAGGAGCCAAGTCAGAATAGAAAAACTAACTTGTTTCTCTGAGCAATGTGTGCAGGGTTTGACAAGACAGGAAAGAGCCAGAGAACAGGAAATCGAACATTCCATTTTATCTTTCCAAAAAAAATGTGCGTTAAGTTCCTCCCTCTCTCTCAGCATTGCTCCTCTCACCACTCTCCAGGCGAGGAGCCCTAGATGGTGTTGTCAAACCATGCAAGGTGGTACCACTACCACTATGCATTCCTCTTTCTGTCTCCACACTCCGTCGTCACTCGGCGGGGGTAGCGAAGAAGCTACTAACACGAAAGCCATCCTCTCATGCTCTTCGGTAGCGCTCCTCACCATCCCTCAGCCATTGTTCGGCAAGGCTAAGATTGGTTCAGAGCTCAAACACTTGGGCCTCCAAGGCCCTCCGCTCCTCCCTCTCAACCAACCTCTCAGATCTCTACCTTTCTCTATCCCTTTCTCCCTCAACTCTTTCCCTATCTCTGTCTTCCCTCTCTAGCTTGAGGGTGATCCTCAGCTCCATAGCATCCCGGGAGAGGTCCTCGCCTGAGATGCACCGCAATTCCTCCTCCAACTCTGCTGTCCTGGCCTCTCCTTGTGCAACATGAGCAAGCGCCTCTTGCATCTCTTCCGCCTGCCATACCCCACGATCGTTAGAAACATGGCAATGCAAACCATAAAACTAGAAGGGCAGAATATTCACCTGTGTGGAAAGCATCCCCTCTGCCTCCGCACCACGCTTCATGGCACGAGCTAGTTGCTCATGGAGTGAATCGATTTCTGAAGAACGGATCCACAAATTAGAGGGGGCACCATCTGCACCCACTGCTAAGGAGGTTACGTCCAGTTGGACCTGCTATAACAACGAGAGGTGGCAATTAGTGGCTGAACACCAGGAATTTAGGGTCATCACTAGGAGCGGGTGTTGCATAACACACTCACCAAAGAGTCCAAAGCTACACGGGTGTCATCCAACTGTTGCTCTGTGGCTGCCAAGCGAGCTCGCAAATTCGCTATGATGGCATCACGGGCATCCTGTAGCCAAGTTGTAGGAGTTAGAATCATCCATCCCCCCTAAAAAAAATTACATTCACCTCCACGAGACCTCCGGGCTAGAGTTACTGCTCATATGTCACCTTATAGAGGCGGAGGTACTCCTCACTGTCTTGTGCACGTGACTCCATGAGTGTGCCACCCCGCTGCCAATCTTCATACTATTCGGGGAAGCGCACACGCCAGTCAATACAAGCGGCCCTCCCACGTGTCTTCCTCCCTATGCGAGGGGGCACAATCGCATCCACCCATTCCTGGGTCTCATGGCCAATCGTAGCCGAAGCGGCTCGATTTCATTTAGGCAATAGACCCAAATGTCCTTTCCAAACTGGCCACGGCTTGTTATAACCCATGGCTGGTCAGCATCGATCATGCCCAAATAAGGTCTCCAGGTCACCTACATCCACATGCATGTGTCTTCTTAGTCATAAAAAGAGAGAGAGAGAGAGAAATCATGCCATCGCTGCGGGAAACTCTTGTAGCTCGAGCTTCAGCGCCATCAACTAGTAGGATAGAGGGGCCGTGCTCATAATAGGTTTCCATCGCCAGGCTAGTGGTGCCACCGCCCTACGCCACTATTGAGCCCTCCCCATTGGGATGTAGTAATAACTCCATAGCTGTGTGTCCATTACGTCATGAAACAGATTAGTGGCATTAAAAAAAGAAAAAAAAGAAAAAAAACTCTTCCTGGAGGAATGGTGTGAAGCCACTTATGGTCACCTCTCGATCTGACCCTTGGGACAGACCGGCAAACAAATGTTCCAACACGGCAGCTCCCCAGACATAGTGCCCTACTCTCTCCATGTCTATTAAGAGCTCTAGGAAGCAGCAATGGATGTCGTCTCCCTTGGCACCCAATAGCAACCTCCCTAGTAGGAAAATGAGGAACCTCGGAGGAAGAAAATATAAAAAATTAATTTAATAATTGTCATTGTGGACCCCAGTGTAAGAACCTTGTCTTGTTGTGTTATGTTCTCTTATGCTTTCGTAAATCATGTAGTGTGCTGATTTCTTTGTATAATGGAGTGCCATTCAATTTCTTGTAAAATAATTCTATTTTGTTGCGTGTTCAGTGGAAGTTTCTCAAAAAAAAAAAAGATCACCACCATCCCACCATGTTCCATCATCAGTCACCACGGTGACTGGTCCCGCTATGTTATGCATCTTACTATATAATATCTACACTGTTAGAGCATGTTAAGGACCTTATGGCCTGAACAAATCTTGAATTTGAGTTCCCCTTTAACAAAAATAGTGATAATTTCAGAGGAGTTTAAGTCGTACGGGTAGGCCGTTAAGTTGTGATAGCTTGGGGATGACAGTTCCATTCAGTGAGACGGTACATGGATAAATGGACTTTGGCTCAGTATCGTCTCATGGGATCGGTATCCTAACCTAGTATTAACAATTTAACAATATTATCCTTAGCTATCTTCTATTCTAGTTTGTTTTAATTTTTTCTTTTAAACTCAGCATGCATTCATGTAGGACCTTGATATCAATGTGGAAAATCATTTCACTTAATTCGATTGTTAGAGCCACTATAATTAACTTTTAAATATGAGATATTCCATTCCAAATTGAGTACTCAGTTTCCTCGAGACTATCTTGCACTGATTTTCTGGAAAAGACCCATGTTTGGATTTGTCAACTATTTTCTTTCTTTACTCCATTTGGACCCACATTGGCTGCAGCACCTCCACACTGGCTAGTAACCGCTCCCCAATGGTGAAACCTACAGGTTTCTATGCCTGAGTGCACATATTCACCTTCCTTGTTTGATTTCCATCCAAACAATCATCGATTTTAGAAAACCTTCTTCAAAGGTTGCTTCGTTGAAACTCTGGAAAAATTCTAACCATGTAATGTTGAGAGCATGTCTCATCACGCCTTGGCATCTACTTTTTAGCCCACTCCTGCACTTCATTTCATTCCACTACGTGTCACTCCCCTGCAAAGCAGACGCCAAGGCGGGGTAACTGTAGACACGTCACTTTTGACATTACTGTGAGTAAATCTCATATTACACCATGATGCCCCAAAGTGGCTCGCACATTTGAGTTATTTGGGTGATTTCCTATTTTTCTAAATGTTTCCCATTTTTAGAATTTTTTTGAAAAAAAAGTCTTA
Source organism: Amorphophallus konjac (assembly GCA_022559845.1). Classification (NCBI taxonomy): domain Eukaryota; kingdom Viridiplantae; phylum Streptophyta; class Magnoliopsida; order Alismatales; family Araceae; genus Amorphophallus; species Amorphophallus konjac. Next base: position 60,489,943 of record CM040125.1, read on the forward strand.
AATGTAGCGGCCTAGAGGGACGCCTTCTTTAAAAGGTGTCACCTACCTAAGACGCATTCTTTAAAGCCCAGGTCCGACACGATGGCGGCGCTCATAAATTCAAAATAAAACACGTCTTGCTGACCCGAGGCCTTTATAAAAAGACAAGAAAATGTCTCGCATTCAATCTGTCAACGTCCTTTGTTGCTGTATTTATGGGAGAATGTGGGCACGTCCTGAACCTTGGATGCGTTTAAATAATATGTCCATGTTTTGGGACGCGTCTAATTAAATAAAATCATTTTTTAAAAAATGAAGGCGTCAGGTCAGCAGGACGCGTTCACATTAACGCATCCTAGACCTAAGACGCGTCCATCACAAGTTTGCCTATAAATAGAAGACCCCCTCCCACGAACCAAGGGCTGCGAAACCTTGGAAGGGGGAGGGGAAACGCTTTCGTGTCCATGTCTTAGCCCGCGAGTTCTCCCGAGAAGCCTCTGCCCGATTTTTGAAGTGTTCGCGTGAGTGAGGGAAGATCATTCCATCCCTTCATCTGCCCACATCATGCTCAAGCTGTTGAAGTCCCCCCTCGAAGCCCACCTCCGGCATCATCAATTCACTTTTTCTCACTCCGTCTTTCTTTCTCATTATTTCTTATTGTCTTTGCATGCATCATCTATCTGTTGTAGTCATATTCTAAGTGTAACTCTTACACAAATCTTCATTCATCATATCATCTGCCTACCCTTTGCATTCTAAAAGGGGTTTAAAAAAACACCAACCAGGTGTGTTTTGTTCATGGATTCATTATTTTTGTCACGAGGGACTGGTGCTATACTATCTTTGTTCGGATCCATTTTCTGTTTATTTCATTTTTTGCAAGGGTAACCAGAAGGAAAATCCCTCCTCGTCGGCCGACCGAAGGAGGAGGAAGGAGTCCACATGATCTCCCGTCTCTGAGGCATCCCATGATCACTTCTTTCTCTATTTTGGGGTCCTTGACCCCTGGCGATCACATAACCACACACACGTCCTCACGTGTGCATTTTATTTATTTCATTTCTGCTAAATCCCGCGGAGAACAACTTCTCACGGAGGATTCATTCACGCAATTTCATTCTGTCATTTCAATTTCTACTAAATCTCACAGAGAACAACTTCTCGCGGAGGTTTCATTCACGCAATTTCTATTCATGTCACTTCATTTCTGCTAAATCCCGTAGAGAATAATTTCTCATGGAGGTTTCATTCACGCAATTTCATTTTGTCATTTCAATTTCTGTTAAATCCCGCGGAGAACAACTTCTCGCGGAGGTTTCATTCTGTCATTTCAATTTCTGTTAAATCCCGCGGAGAATAATTTCTCGCGGAGGTTTCATTCACGCAATTTCATTGTCATTTGAATTTCTATTAAATCCCACGGAGAATAACTTCTCGCGGAGGTTTCATTCTATCATTTCAATTTCTGTTCAAACCCACAGTGAGTAACATCCCGCTACGGTCTGTTATTGTGCCATTTCCATCCCGTGCGTTTCCCCGCCATCTACAACCCCAGTGGAGGCCCAACCCTCTCTGGGGTCCTTCTCACACATCTTAGTGCGACCCCGTGTCCCTCGCATCTCCTTTGTCGTGACGTCGTCCATAAGGAGGAGGATTAGACCCCTCTCCAAGTTGGAGAATTGTGACTCTAGGAGGGGAGGAATCCTCAAACAACCCTTGAGGGAGGGTTTCCTTATAGGGAAAGGAGTTATCATATGGAGACATTTTGGACTTGCATAGGGGATTAAAATAAGAAGATGTGATGGAAGACCCTTTGGGAGATGGATCTAAGGACCTAAAACAACTCCACATGCTGAGGAGGACTAACCCAAGCAAATCACAAAAAACAAATCAATGCCTAATTAAAAACTCTAAACACACAATGTGCAAAGAGAATGTTTCACTGAAATCAACCAAGTTGAAATGATGCACCAATTTTTAGTTTCTTGTTGTCTTTTTAAATGTTTTAATTAAAGAGCAATTCTCTCTATGAATAAGGTTTCTAAAGGGAGAAGATTTCAGGATTTAAGTTGATCTAACTTCAACACTCTATTGTGTAGGTGGAATGGCGGTCTAGAGTGGGGGTGAATAGATCAGCCCCAAATTTAAAATCTAATTGCAAACAAATTGACCAATTCAAAGTATGCGGCTTATGCCGAAATTTTAACGAACACTCTATGTTCAACATAGACAATCCTAGGCATGCATCTAGCGAAAATCACACTCGAATGGAAACAAACACAAACCAAGGAGATAAGAATTTTTAAAGTGGTTCGGCCAAACACCCAGTCTGCCTACATCCACCCCTCACCAAATCCAGTGAGGCTTCCTACTGCTGACACGCAGCTTGAAACTCCGCTGACTCACAGCTTGATAGACCGCTGACTCACAACTTGATAGACCGCTGAGCAACACAGCTTGCTGAAAGTAACAAGGAAAGATGAAGAACAACACAAAAACAACTGAAATGGAAATGAGAAACGAGAAAAATTGTAGCTCTCCAGGAGCAAAGTGGCTTGGATCTGATTCAGAGGCCAACACATAAATTGGTCTTCAATGAAGCACTGGCTGCAATTCTCGATCTGGGCTTTCTATCTCTCTTTCTCTTTTTCTTCTTCTTGTACTCGCAGGCTCTCTCTCACAGAACTTCTTCATTCTCTTCTCATAGATTCACTCTCATAGATCTCTTTTGTAGCCTCTTCTCTTTTCTTCGCACCGCAGCCCTTCACAGCAGCTTCAACATTCTTCACGAAGGAAGAGGGAGCGAATATATAGAGAATAAAAATTTGAATTTTTTGAATTAATTCAATTCTTCTGGGTAATTTTTGATTGATCCACGTGTCAGAAAGAGTGTAGAAGTTCTTTTAAAAGTTGCCACGTGATCTTGGATCACGTGCCAGAAGTCAACCTTTGAATTCCGGAGAGAAGCAAGTCATACACACACTTCTAGCTATTTCTCACCCGTATCGAGATATTATTCAGTCAAAATGCATATTTTACACCGTTAGGGACACATTTGTCACCCTTATTCACAACTAGCCGTCGCCTTAGACTTCTCATGTGAGAACTGTAGATAGGAGCAAACCTTTCATTATTGTTGAGCATTTCTCACACTTGCTGTTCCATTTATTGGTCTTAACTCATATTTGTCAGCTCTATGAAGATATTTGTTTGCCTTATTTACTGAAGCCGTCACCTTGTTCTCTTTTTACCTTTTAGCCCAAGCCATCGCCATTCAACCTATTTGTCACCCTTGCTATATTATTTGTCAGCCTTATTTCGTATTTGTCAGCCTTAGGTTCTCATTTGTCACCCTTACTGTTGTAGCTTCACTTTGATGAGTCGTCAGTGCGTTCTTCATAAGCCAGTGGTATGACCTATTGACTTTGACATTTGACCTCGACTATTGACTTGACTGACTTAAAACTTGAATCACTTGAACAGCTTGACTTGACTAGCTGACTTGCTGATTTGACTGGAGACTTGGCTCTATTGACTATGTGGCTCCATTGACCATGATGCTTGGGAGCTTTGCTACGTCGACGTTACCATGTTGTTGCGTCGACGTTACCACATTGTTTCTTCTTGTCAGCCCTTCTTCTCGTCTGAAGGCTTTTAGTGCTACAGCACATATTTCACCCTTAGTAGGTTCTTTTTCACCCTTACAGCCTATTTTACACCGTTCACCACTTATTTGTCACCACTAATCCGTAGCTATAGGTCTTTTAGTTAGCGGGTGACTTCAGCCTAACTTCAAGTCAACTTAAGGAGCTTTTGATGTCGACTTCGTATACATGAAGGCTTCTTCTTCTTTCATTAAACATAATCTTTCTGCAAACTAAATAGATATTCATTAGTGAATTATATATCATGCCATCATCAATTACATATAAAAGCTCATGAATGAAGACATATGAGTGAATACTCATGCTAACTCACACAGTTTTGACATCATCAAAGCCTAGGGACAGAACATTCTCCCCCTTTTTGATGATGGCAACAATGTGATTCAGGACAACACTGATTTATCAAAAACACACTGACTCATCTTTTCTCTCCCCATTTGACATCAGCAAAAACAAATGGGATTGATACCTTTGGCATAATAGTTGGAAGTGGGTATCACAAGAGAAGATATCAAGCTGAAATGAGGAGCACAGCAGTGTAATATTCAGGGTAAGGTAAAAATGATCAGGTGACAATGCAGATAAGAGTGTCAATATGGGTGGCAGCAAATGAAGACATTTCCACAGAATTTGAACAATAAGGAAGGACTATGAGAAGTGAATGACTTGCAAAATTATTTCAAGAAGAACAATCACACATTTGATCAGAAGAATCACAATTTGAAACACCATTCATTAATTAAGCTTTCCATTTTTAGATTCTTCAATTATAAGACATCTTATGATGTAGCCCTTATTTTCTGCATGGTTTAAGAATGACAAATTTAGAGTTTATCAAATTGAACTCTTTGAAGCATTTTGCACTCAGACTTAATAACAATAAACCAAGGCTACATGTTGAAATCTTGTTTAACCTCCCTTACTCCTACTCATTCAAGATCAATAACGCCCTTAGGAGTATCTAGGTAATAGTATTGAGATTAAACATGTTTCACATTTATGATTTTTACCTCTAGGTAACAGCACTTTTTCTGACCTTTTGATCATGTTTTCTAAATTTTTCTTTTTGGCTCATACTTTTTCAGAACATTCAGGTATAGTCCACACCTTTTTACGTAAGGGTGCACGTTTTTTAGACGCCAGCACCCCTAGTTACTCGGTGTAACTAACCATCCTGCTTCATTTTAGAACATAGATAACAAGGCACTTCATGACTAAGTCCACTTCATTTCTTTTGTGAAGGGCTTAATTTCTCTGTTATTCCTTAGCCATTGCTCTACCTATTTAGCTTTGGTTCACAAATTTGATCATATGCTGCCCTTTGGAATTTTTTTAGATTATGTTATGTTTAAGAATAATACATGATCCTAGTTTCTCAACCAAGATGGTGCGGACACCAGGGCGATCACGTGACACGTCGGCGAACCGACGGTGCCATACGCGGAGCGCCAAGTGGACTACATCGGCTTATCTTCAAAATGGGGATAATTTGGCTTGAATTTGGACCTTTTTTGGCATTGAATTGGGCTTGTAATGGTTATTGTATGTGTAATTTGCTAAAGGGCTGGTTGTAAGGCTCCTAATGGGCCAATTTGTTAAAGCCCTTAAAGCATTCCATAAGAAGGAATGGCCGTGGTCCATTTCTAATAGATCCATAAGCCATATGGGCTTCCTTCCACATGGACTGTCTAGATTGGATAATCTAGAGTGGGCTCTCTTCATTCATGGGCCTTCAAGGGTGGAATGGCCTTAAGCCATCTAGGTTGGAATGGGCTTGGTTAAGCCATGGACCAAAGTGGCCCATTCAAGGCCCAATGAAGGGGGCGCCCTCTTTTTTGTTGGTATTAGGCTAGCTAGTTTGATTTTCTTCTTCAATTACCACATGGAGCATTCAAATGGCTGCTGGTCAAGTTCCACATGGCTGCCACCTACCATCTTTACCTTGAAATTCAAAGGTAGGTGAGCTACCATGTCCCCCTTTCCCTTTCACCAAGGGTCTTAATCCATGCGCACCCCTCCCCCTACTTGCATCTTGCGCAAGTCCCCTCCCCCCTACCCCTTCCATTTCCCTATATAAGGGCATGTATAGTGTTTATGCTTAATAGAATGATGTTTTGTTAAGAGATAAGTGCATTAGAAAGTGATTCTCTTGAGAGTGATTCCCTGGTTGCAGTCCTGTGACGGGACAGTTCTAGGTCGTGTGACTCAACCTCATATCCCTCTTCTCTTCTCATCTTATTCTTCCACAAAATTTATACGTGATACCTCTGCAAGTTAGCAAACTTTCAGCTTTAGTTTCGCGTCGATCGGAGTTTGTGAGCAACGGTGGCGATTTTTCTCGTGGAGGCGCGCAGATCTGCCCCAGATTGCTGCCCAGATCTGAAGATGACAGTGTATTGAATTCTTCAGCCCAACCCCGACGCCATCTAAAGTTGGTTCCTGAAGAGAAATCATATTATTTCAAGTCCTCTTCGTGTTGCCGCTGGTTTCGCCTCGATCCGTGACCGGTGCTGATCGTGACGGCAGTTCTCGTGGGATCGCGCGGGCTGGTCTGAGCAGTCCCGACTGAGAATTAGAATCAACTTTCAGAGCCTGCCCCGCTTCATCCAGCCAAGATCCATGTGAGAGATCTTCAGGGTATTTCTTCCACTGGACGTCGCCTACCATCTCCCATAAGGAACGCCCCGATCCGACATCAACAACCATTTTCCCAATATTTTACCGTGTTTCTGTGTAGTTCTGTGAGCACAAAACCAGAACCTCAGAAGATTCGTCACTGCGCCCAGATCTGATGGCATCTGTTTGCGATCTTTGGAGTGAAGATACTACATCCAGTCGCCGACATTCTCCAATAAACGGCGCTCCGATCGGGCATCAGATCCAGCCGTACCAGCCTCCGTAAGCTCGCTGTGCAGGGTGACCAGCGCGGGCAGAACCGGGTCGACTTTCCGTCGGCGTACCCGAGCGGCTCCGGCACGCGTTCCTCGCCTCCTGCGAGTGTGGCCCGTCAACCCGGGTTCTAGCAACCCCAAAGTTATTGATTGTAGCCTGATACCTCCCTGTGTGGAGTGGGCCAAGCTTCTGAAATTGTAAAGTTAATCTTGTGTGTATTGGGGTTGTTCGAAAATCAGCCGGGAATTCTTCCCCACGACTAGTCGTGGAGGTACGTGCTCGTTCCGATCCTTACATTTGCTGTTTTGTATGCTTTCTATATTGCTGCATTTGTGAGAATAAGGCCGATAGCTAGTTTCAAATTCATCGCGATTGTGAGTTGTGAGCGCCCGTTCCGTGGCTCCAATCGAGCACCGAGCGCGAATTAGCACCCTAGGCGACGGTGGTTTCTTAATCGCCGCAATCCCCACGTTTCCCTCGCAAGGGACGATCGTCGGGCTCAAGAGAGTCGCTGTTGAGAGACGTCTCCACTTGGAGAATACCATGGTGGTCAACCGCCCGGCTTGCCTTAGTGTGCTAGTGCTGGCCGCACAACGAGTCGGTCGTACGTCTTAGCCCGAGTCGGTCATCCGTCCCGCATCACAAGATTGCCATAAATAATGAATTTTCAGATTCTAGGAGTTATCACAGGACACAACATATGAGAGTTGGTTGAGACCTATTAAGTGCTGAATACAATCTTTTTCATTGAATTCAATCTTTAAAAACTCTTCAATTTATTAGGCTTAAACCAACAATTTTATTCATGGTTCATCATAAATTCTTATAAAATAGGATTCCTTCATGTACTAGTTTGGACTAATGAATTGATGAGCAGATTGTAATCATTCTAAGTACAATGTGGTTCAAAATATTTCAGCAAGAATGAGAAATTTTTTTTTCAAGAATGTTCATGCAAGAACATGATGAGGCTAGACCAAGGAGACAAAGATGTTTTGAAATGTTTGAGTAACAAGATGAAGTCGACTTCTGAAGACTTTAAGTTGACTTGTATGATTCAGCCAGAAACAGACATTCAGAGTGATCTTCAGGGAAGTCAACTTATGCAGTTTTCAAGTCGGCTTGAGTTTTTCTCAATACAAAAGAACTCTACAAGTATGCACAAACTATTTCCCCATGACTAAATGCAATTTATGCATGGAAAACAAACGCTAATGATGTAATAGACACTTACTCACTTTGACAAACTCCCCCTATCTATATGCAATGAATGACATATTTATGTATGAAAACAATTCAAGGGAGTAACATAGCCTACCTCATAAAGAAATGCAACCCTATGAATGTAGAATTGATCCATGGTAAAGGACGGAGGAATGTCCTCATGCATAGTGAAAGCTTCCAGACAGGCCTAACATGTCCTTCTTCATATCACCATTTTATATACCTATGGAGTCAATGTTTGTGCAACTCCCCCTCACTATGTGCATGAAATTAAAATGATATGCAACTAATGACCCCTCCTGAACATATGCATGAACTTTATGAAATGAGTTAACTGAAAAATTCACAAACATGATTATTCAAACTCAGTCATAGATTCATCAGCATTCACATTTTTATCAGTTAAATAATTTCAACAGCAATCACAACTTCTTCAACCATGCAATTTTTTGCTACAACATTTAAATTTTCAACAGACAATCAGAATGTACATGTCAATTTTGGAAGAATTACCTCATTTGATGATCTTTTTCATGTTGTTCCTGCCAAGTACAAAAACAAAGACTTACTATTCAATCTTAGGAAGAATTTACAATTTTTCCCTTTTGATATGCCTTGGACAGCCATTATCATGAAGCTTCTTGTTGTGTATGGCTGCAAGGCCTAGCTGCATACAAATTAGGTTGCTAATTTGGGAACCCAAGTAACTTTGGGTCCCTTCTGAGTGTTTAACTCTTCAAGATATGATAGCATGCCCTTCGGTATCCATATTCACCTTGCTTGCTTTGGATTCTCATTAGACCTGCATGAAGACTTATTAGCAACAACATTAAAAGTATTAGAATGATTCATAATTTTTTGCATCTTCATGAAATTCTTATTTTTATCTTTCCAATAGGCAGATGGTGATTGGAACTTACCATTAACCTTGTGTTTACCTGCCCAATGAGGTTTAGGATGATAATGAGATCCATAAAACCCATGTGTTGACCAATGCATCCAACTTGGTCACCCTTCCCAATCATTTCTGGGCATAAACCTCTATGTTTTTTACCATTGTGTCATTCTATCAAAAGGCATGTATCGACCTACAACTTTATACATTCTGTTATAGCCAAAAGTTGACTTGTGTTGCTACATGAGTCGACTTTTCTAAACATTCTATTTATTAGCATATGTTCTATTCCGATTCTGATTTGAATTATAGGGTTTCCATCTATTGTGAATTTGAGCAGATGTGTTCTTCTTACCTTGTTTTCCTTGAGGAAATCTTTGTTGGATCTTCATTCCTCTAGCATGTATTTTCATGTTTGATTGTGGATTTGCTAGCAGAAATGAAATGAACTTGGATTTTCCATTTGACTTCTCGTTCTTTTCATTTGATTTCAGATTTGACTTGTTATTTGAGGATGAGCCAGGTGCATTTGATTGATCTGACCTATACATGTCAATTAAGGGTGCTTTCAGTTTTGAACACTGTTCAACTAGACTTGTTTGAGTTTTTAATTGAAATTTCTTTTTAGAAGTAGGGTAGCCCAAACCCTCTCTCTGAAAATTTACTCTAGTTCCTAACATGGCATCTAGATTTTCTTTTCCTTTGGTCAATTTTTCAAGAGAGTCTTACTTTTCATTCAATTCCTTTTTCAGTTTTTCAACTTCTTTATGTTGTTCATCATTAACACCCTTGATTGCATTAACCTTTTCGGTGGCCAGATTAGTTTCCTTTTCACAATTCTGCAATTTTATCTTCAAATCATCAATGATGTTCTTCAAATTTTCATTTTCTTCTTTTGATTCATTTGATTCTGATTTTTGCATTATCATTTTTAATTCATCAATTTCATCTCTCAAGTTTTCATTCTCATCTTCCAATTCTCTTAGTTCAGATTTAGACATTTCTAAGTCGTGAACTTGTTTCTTAAGATTTGAAATTTCAGTTTGCAAGCATTCATTCTTATTAGTTAAGGTTGTATCATGAATCATGGCATTTATTTTCTTTTTCAAAGTTTTGTTTTGCTTTCTAATAGTATCACATTTATCAACCAATTCAGCATATGCTTCTTGCCAATCATCAATAGTAAAATGCTCAAAAGGATAAGAGTTTTCACTTATCTCATACTGACATATTGTCATAAGACCTAGGTCTTTATTGGATTCACTGGATGAACTTTGTCCTTCACTCACCTCTTCATCACTCCAAGTGCATATCATAGCTTTCTTCTTGTCTTTCCTCTTGGAGTACATTTTCTTCTCATTTTGTGGATATTCAGTTTTGATATGTCTAGGCTTGCTGCAATTGTAACAAATAAGTTTGGTAGACTTTTTCCCAAAAGATTTAGATTTAAACTTGGATGGTTTTCTTACCTTATTCTTTAGATTCTTCAGGTTCTTACCTTCTTTCCTTAAGAATTTTCTAAACTTTCTTGTTATCAAGGAAACTTCATCTAAGTCCATTTCTGAGCTTGATGACTTACCTTCCTCAGAAGATTCAGAGCTATCCAAATTGGCCTTCAATCCCAATGGCTTCTTCTTCTGCTCTTCTTCTCCTGTTCTTTGCAAATTAAGCTCATAAGCCATAAGAAAACCTATCAATTCATATACAGTCAAGATTGAAAAATCTTTGGAGTCCTCTATGACTGTAGCTTTAGTATGCCATGCAGAGGTTAATGGCCTAAGGACTTTTCATATAAGTTCTTGCTCTGAATAACTTTTCCCTAGGCTTTTCAAACTATTTATCAACTGAGACAACCTGGCATACATGTTTGATATAGACTCATGTGATTTCATTTTGAAAAGTTCATATTCATAAATTAATAGATTCGCTTTTGTTTCTCTTACCTGAGATGTGCTTTCATAAATTACCTCAAGTTTGTCCCACATCTCTTTGGCACTGGCACAGGATGAAATTCTGTAAAATTCTGCCAGATGGAGTGCGCATTGCATCATGTTCATTGCTCCCCAATTTTGATTGGACCTCCGGATCTACTCTCTTGTCCATGTGTCTTCATCACAGGGAAGTTCATACGGTCCTTTGCTCACCACTCTTCAAACTTTATGATCTTATGCTCTGAGAAAGACCTGCATTCGATTTTTCCAATAACAATAGTCAGATCCATCAAAATAAGGTGGTCTGGTGATCGAGTGACCTCCAGCAACAAGTCCCCTGCTAGCCATTTCACTAAAGAGCTCTTGGTCGTTGGACCAATTGAATTGAGCACATGCTCTGATACCACTTGTTGTGTAGGTGGAATGGTGATCTTGAGGGGGGGTGAATAGATCAGCCCCAAATTTAAAATCTAATTGCAAACAAATTGACCAATTCAAAGTATGCGGCTTATGCTGAAATTATAGCGAACACTCTATGTTCAACATAGACGGTCCTAGACATGCATCTAGTGAAAATCACACTTGAATGGAAACAAACACACACCAAGGAGATATGAATTTCTAAGGTGGTTCGGCCAGACACCCAGTCTGCCTACATCCACCCCTCACCAAATCTAGTGAGGCTTCCACCGCTAACACACAGCTTGAAACTATACTAACTCATAGCTTGATACACCGCTGACTCACGGCTTGATAGACCTGTTGGGTCCCGTAGTGCAGGAACACGGATCTAGAGGGGGGGTGAATAGATCCTTCTGTTAACAACTATGTCCAATTAAAAACACAATCTACCACACAGTGGAATTTACAAGATTGATAGGATTGAGGAAATTAATCTAACAAGTTTAAACTTAATTCACTCAATCTCACTGAGCTCACACGATTACATAAACAGATAGTAGAGAACACACAATCACAAGAATCAAACCACAAGACACGGGGACTTTTAAGGTGGTTCGGGACCACGACGGGCTCCCTACGTCCACCCCTCACCAAACCGGTGAGGCTTCACTACACGCTACAAAATGTAGCAACACGGGGACGAACCCCAACACACATACACTGCTTTCGCAGCAACACACACACACGAGGCCTTGCCTCAAACTGCTGCCACAGCAGCACACACACACAGACACACACACACACACACACGTTGGGGAACACACCCGGAACTGAATACTTCACACGGAGACACAACTCCGTGCACACACACGTAGGACAATGCCTACACAACCACACGGGAGAAAACTCCCAACAACACACGCGGATATACTCCGCACAAATCGACACACATAAAACAACACACACACTCGGAGATCCCTTTCTCTGAACACCCACACAAGGTATTATCTCAAATGTATATGAATCAACAACACATATATGCTATGACCCCCAAACAAATTATAGAGATGAAAACTGGAAAGTTGCATCAAGAGTAAGAATCCCCCTTCTTCAATAAAATATGATTCTTCTAGGCTCTTTGATGGATGATCATGGTCTTGACATCATCTTCTTCCACTCCTCGAACTGATCCTTTTTTCCTTCAAATCCTAGCTCCAATCAAACCTTCAAACATCAGAAAAATGATTAGCCTCATAAACCTCTCTTCTCTTCAACCTTGTGACCGCACTCCTCCTTCTTCTTCTGCAAGAGAAAGGAATGCATTAGCTCTTGTTGTTGCTTAGTATGAAAAACACAACATTAATAAGAGGGCAGCAACTAGATGAACAAAAGAGCATTTATATATATGTTGCATCTCTTAGATAATACATTCACAACCTTGAACAATCTCAAACAAAAAGATACAGAAGTGAAAGATCAAGATAACTCCCTCATGAAATGCTTCTGTCGGATGAAGAACGTTCTTGAAGCAATTGTGAAGAAATGCAACACAAACAGAGGTTGGATCTTGATTTCGGATGCCCCTTTCAGTTGTATATGATCTTGGGCCTTGATTCAAGCTTCTTCCTTTCGATTTCAGCTTCAGAGCAAGGTGGAAGAGGGCTTGGAAGCTTCAACTCCGAACCTGCACACCAAAGAATAGTTTTCAGCTCTCTCCTTAGGGTTTTCACTCCAATAGGATGTTTTATAAGTTTAGAACGGTCAAGGGACAGCTTGGAGACCAGATCCACGAATTAGGGAGTGATATAGGGCATTAGGATGTGATTGGTAGGACTTTCGGAGCAAGAAAATGGCGGTCAAAATGTGCGGCTCAAGGTCCGACTGGAATGGGTCGACCCTTGGGGTCGACCCTCGGGCAAATAGAAGCTAAACAGAACTGATTTTGTGTTCTGTTTTACAGGGGTCGACCCCAGGGGTCGACCCTCGGGCTTCCAGAAACCAAACAGATCATGTTTTGTGTTCTGTTTTACAGGGGTCGACCCTCGCGTTCCCAGAACCCAAACAGCTGGTTCTGGGTTCCATGGGTTGACCCCAGGGGTCGACCCTTTCAGGCAGATTACACAAAAAATAGCTCTGCGCGCTTCGGCGATAGGAATTAATTATCCTAGCTCCGAACTCCGATCGAAGCAAGACTGGAGGCGTTGGAAATAGGACTCCTAGAGCTACAACATATAATTTTTAGAGGGGAGATCCAACGGTTGGATTGAAAATGGTGAAGACTGTAAGATAATTTGAGTTTAAAAAATAACTAAAAAAACTGTCAAACCAAAGGGAAACAATTGATTAAATGTTACCATAATCTCATGAAGATCAACCATAATTTTTCATCCTGAAAGATAAGATAAAGCAAGTTGTTAGTTGACAATCAAGATCTTTACATCAAGCATTAACACTATGACCATGTTCACAATAAATTACTTCGTTGAACCTATTCCAAGAGTGAAAGAGGAACTTATAACATTGTTTTACCTGAGTTTCACATTGTCCTTAAATGCTTGTTCTTTTGTTGAATCGTTCTTGTAAGAATCATAGAGTTCCAATATTGAATTACCATAGCATGATCAACAAATTTGGAATCAAGGTACGCATAACAATGTTGAGTCACATTCTATGTGATCAATCCACAAGCTCATCAAACCACATATCATTCCCTCCATTCATTTAGCATTACCAAAGTACACATTCATGATATGAGGCTCAATATGACATGATGCTCAATATGAGAGGCTCAATATGACATGATGCTCAAAATGACATTTATCCAAGTATGTTTTCCACATAGGCTTTCTCATTAAATACAAAACAATCTCACCAAGTGTAGAGATAATGTATATGCAATGTTTGTGCTAACCTCAAACCACGTATGCATCCACATGAAGATAAGCCTTATAGAATTACAATGCATCCACATGATGATATCCCAAAAGAAATAGTTTATGATCATTTCCACAACCAGTTCACGTGAAGAGCATTCACACACAAGGCTAAGCAACAAAGGCATTTTGTAATCATCAAAATCACATACACAACAATCTCCCCCATTTTGATGATGATAAAATATTATGCTATAATAATGCTCAAATGCTCTCTCTCCCCCTTTGACATAATCAGAAATGGGGATCATGATGGGGAATCCAGAATGGCAAGAACCTATGCCAATGAGCACAATATGCATGAACGAATTGCAGAACTGTGGGATACCAAATGTTGAAATGAAACTCTTATACCAATTGTCTGATACCAATTGTTGAAAGTGAAAATGCAAATGTGCACGAGTTACAAATGCGCACGAGTTGTAGCAATTGGAATGGTGTATGGCATGAACAATGATGAGCAAGCAAACAAGCACGTAAACACCAATAGAAAAGTATTGACTCATGCAAGACCTGATGAGTTAAGCAGATAAGATCACATGCAAAGCTCCCCCATTGACATTGGCACATTAGATGACTATTTTTGATTTTCAAATTTTTTATTTTTAGTTTTCTTGTGAAATGCATGAAACATGATGTATGATCAAAATGATGAGACATGAAATACATACAATGTAATCAAGTAGATATCTATAGATACATGCAACATAACTCCTTCAAAAGAAGTGATACCAATTGATTTACAGTGAGGGGATAGGAGTAGGAAAAGTGCAAGTGAGTCATTAAGTTCAGAATGCTCATGATTATACCTAGAGGATTATGCAGATAAATAGGAGAAGGCGTACAGCATGTCATTGCAATTAATCAAATTTTCAGAATACATATCAAATCAAATTACCATGTGCAAGTGAGTAACATGAGAATGAAGTTTAGCCATATGGATAACCAGATTTTCAAGTAAACACAATAGTAACTACACAGACTACATTTCAATGTAGAGAACATCGTATTGGAGGCTTCGCTCTACCTCAATCGAATATATCATCAGAAATTTTCATACTGACAATCTGAATTTTTCTAAGAAGGATCAGGTTCAACATAATTCCTTTTTATGCGAGGAGACACATGGAGCTCATGCCAGAATCCCCGGTTACTCAGAATACTAAGCCTTGTCACCTCATTTGAACAGAGATACTTTAGTCAACACTTTTCAGAAATGAATCACATCACGTCTCAGGTGACATGTGCCCAGTTTACTCAGTGAGACTTAGCATTACTCTGCCTTTCATTCCAACCAATTTTTTTATGCGGAGGCAGGTAGCTTTTTCCTCAACTGTCTCTTATCATCCATGCAACAAGTTGAATTACTTTAGAGTGTTAAAATGAAATTTCTATATCCTTATGAATAACACTCAATTTCACATTAAAGTGCATGAAGTGTACAAATTTGATTCAACATGTATGGAGAAAATTTAACTCAAAATAAGATAGTGCAGCTCCCCCTATGTAAATGCAATAAGCATGAAATGCTCTCCCTAAGAGTTTGACATGAAGCACACTTGTTAAGACTCAGATGCAACATTATTTAACAATGGAGTGTTTGGTCTTAGAAGTTTCAAGGAAGGGGTTAAATATCATATAAAAACATGCAAGCATACAATGTAATGACATGCATATGCAATGCAAAATGAAAAGGTATGCAATCTCAATGATTGAAATATTGGCTCCAAAGATATGATGACCAATGTTGGAAGTATTCTTTTTGGCATTTATGCAACATGAAATGTTCAAGATGATGCATTTCAAAATATGCACTATATGCATGCTAGAAATGCCAACTATGCAACAAGACACACGATGAGCTTCATCTTCCAAAAGTACTATGTGAATGATATGCAAAGAATGCTATGCAAATATGCAATGTGATGCAAGATTTTAGATTTTACATGACACTCTATATGCACCTAATGCAACTAATGCATGACACACATTATCAATTGTTAAAATGTGACGACATAATTTTGTTCTGAAAAGAGAATTCAGAAAATTCATTCAAAGCATCAAAATCATCACATGTGAACTTTTCTTGAAAACAGTTGTGCTTTTAACCAAAAAGATGAGTGGCACATTGGTAAAGACCATGGAACATTGATCAACTTCAGTCCTCAAGATGTTCAGCCATAAACAAAATATCATCATGCTGAGAGAATGAAAAAATATCATTTTCAAAATTTTCAGCATGCAAAACTCCCCCACAATCAATGCATGATTTCAGAAAATTCATTTAAGTTGGATACCATATGCATAAATGATTCATGGTACCGGGCGGAGGCATATTCTCACGCATGGTGATTACTTTCAGACAGACTTGACCTGCCCTTCCACATGTCACCATTTTATATGTAGCAACCCTAATAAATGAATAATTGAAATGAATTAAAACATATATATTACAGAAGTAAAATATATAAAAGGAATAGGGTTAATTGGACGAAATAAGACAAATTAAAAATAACGCCTCTTATTAGGGCGTTAATTCAAAAATAAACGCCTCTATCAAAGGCGTGACTAAAGAAAGGACGCCCACACGTGCGGTCGTCAACTCTCACGACCAAATAGGCAAGTAAAAGAAACGCCTCTATCTTGGGCGTGTTTTAAAACACGAAACGCCCTTTTTCAAGGCGCTTTTTAAGAAACGCCCTTATGCAAGGCGTCAATTCAAGAATGGACGCCCTGACCTAAGGCGTTAATTCCATTCGTGAGCCGTTCGAACCCAGAACTTATCCAGGGTAAGTGATAAGCATTAGAAAGAGTTCAAACGTGGTAATGACTCTATCATAGAAGTATTACTTCCACACAATCACCAACCCTACTAGGACACCCAAAATCCTATAAAAACTCTCGTTCATCTAAACCCTAAACCTATTTGATTCGTTCGTCTGCAGAGGTACGTAAGAGGAGCATTCCTTCTTATTTTCCTTAAATCCCTACGTCTGTTACATGAAGAACTAACAGTTCTTCATCTTCTTCTGTTACAGGTTAAGAAGCCCCTACGTTTTGAAGAAGCATAGTTCTTCATCCGGGTAAAAATTATTTACCTTCGTATGATGTTCAGATCACAAAGAAACTGATACAGTTTCTTTATTTTCTTATAGGATAACTGCAGTTCTTCTTCTACAATCAAAGCCATCGTCTTCTTCCATCAACCGATAGCCGTGGTCTTCAGGAGCCTAACCGAGCATCATCCTCTGCTAGTCAAACCCCTCACGGTCATCTTCAAATCCATTATTAAGGTAGGTTTTCTCAAGCTACTGTAGCCCCAAATGAAATTAATGCAAGATATATATATATATATAAGCATGTCATGCATATGATTATTATAGTTTTCACGTGATTTCTGAAATATTTTGAAAGAAACGCCCTTGATTAGGGCGCTAATTTAAAAGAAACGACCATACTAGTGGTCGTCAATTTAATATTTGACGCCCTCTACGCAGGCGTTAATTTCATAAGAATCGCATATGATTAATAATTGATCCTGTTTAAAAATTACAATACATATGAAATATTGATTTTTAATATCTTGCATGACTCTGTGAATTCCTGTTAAATTTTACTGCCATGACATGTCTCTTGTCTCTCGAAATATTATTTATTAAAAATCCCTTGAAATTCACGACTTGGACAAAGTCGTTTTCCATATTCTAACGCCCCAGTACAAGGCGTGAACATTAAAAGTAACGCCCCTTTCTAGGGCGTGTATCTGTTAAAAAACTAAAATTCACATATTCTGTAAGGTGGAATTGGAAAGTAACGCCCCTCCCAAGGGCGCGTTTTTGAAAGTAACGCCCCTTCCAAGGGCGCGTTTTTGATAAATTTCTGAGAATAATTATATCCTGTCAAATATGTAAATGATGAGACGCCTGCCCCTGCAGTCGTCAACTTTTAAGAAACGCCCCCAGGAAAGGCGTGTTTTGATAAATTAATGAAATAATGGAAATTCTGCAAATTGGTAATATATGTAAACGCCCTTAAGTTAGGCGTTAATTACTTGAGACACGACTTGACCTAAGTCGTTATTTTACTGTAAACTGATTTTTCCTCTGATTTGCTAACCGATGGTTTATATATTATACATATATATATATATCGGCACTATTCTCCACTCCGTGAGTATAGTCCCACGTTTCATGTTGATTTATCGATCACACTCAACTCTCATTGACATACAAGCTCTCCATTGGACATTCCGTTCCTTTGGACTAGCAAGTTAGTCATAGAGACCTCCGTAAGACTCCTCGTAGCCTTGGATTCCCTCAAGGCCGACTGAGCTGGTTGTACCCTAAAAACCCATTACACAGTTTTTGCCATGTCAATCTAAAGGAAACATGGTATACCGGCCCTTATGATTATACAAAGAGTATATCATAAGAAATTCTTGATGGGATGATGATATCATGCCATATCGTGTCATTCTTGTAAACCCCAATTCTATGATAAGAATGAGGGTATCTTGCTTGATCTAATGTTCATGTGGACCTCAATTCTATATAAAGAATGTCCATATTGATTTGTCATGGTACCTAAGTTAAGGGAACCATATTCTACCTAGTTTTATCGAACTCGTGATTATACCGTTATTATCGCCATTCTATGTCCTTTGTCATATTTTGGACTCTATTCTATCAAAGTTGTCATACGTATCTACAAGCTTGATTATTGAAATTCTATATTGGCTATATAAACAAGAGTGGATGTCAAAACACATGATAAATGCCTGCGCATATAGGGCCCGATCTGGTCCTGGGAGGAGCACCCGAAAGTACTTGTGCCCATGGGAGTTAAAATGATAAGGTATCTGGCATTATACCGAGTACTTGACTTGCTTGATTGGACATTCCACACACATCTTGTACTTTAATCGTACTTGACTTTACATGAAATGCGTGGCCCGAAAGAGGGTAATTTACTTGCTTGAAACATGATAGCCAAAGTTCTTGACATGACTTGTTAAACGTGCTTGCTTGAATATCTTGAATAACTTGTATCTTGTTCATGAAAGTTCATCTTATTTCTTTGATATTACATTCTCTCTATCTTGTCGTTTCATGCGAGCATGCATAGCTTTATTGCATCCATGAAAATGTAATTACTTAAACCACTTGCTAGTACTTGAGATATAATTTCCTACTGAGCGTTCGCTCATCCCGTTTGTCCCTTTTTACTTTTCAGGTAAGTCCGACGACGATGGAAGTCAATCGGATGGGAATTGTCAAGAGTGAAGAGATAGAGATTCTCCAAGTGTCATCTAGTCTTTTCTATAGTTTCTTGAGTCAACTATGTATTCTTTTCCTTTTTTATTTAACAGAGTATTGGATTTGTAATAGTCTATCCATTATGAAATAAAGGATTGGGTTATCTTGCTATTTTGCGCATCTCTGTCTTTGTGTCGAATACACGACCACTCTGATTGACATGATTGATATAGACACGTCGCGCATCTCCGGGTATCTTCCGCGCTCGGGGCGTGACAGTCTTTGTGGTATCAGAGCCTAAGGTATTCAATTCCTAGGAAACCCAAGTCCAAGGATAGGTTTCAAAACCTTTAACCAAGTGAGAGTGGGTAGAACCAAGGGTTAAATGATCAATGAGTCCTTTATAAGATTATAGTGACATAATACTAACATAGCTATTGTAATTGTAGGATAATGGCTGCCGAACGTGCTCAATGGCGCAACATGCAGCGTACCCTTCAAGGGATGACCCAAGTGCTACAACAGGTAGCACAAGGTGGTGCTCCACGAGCTGGAAGCTTACACCAAGCATTCAAGAATATGAATCCCCCGAAGTTCATGGGATCGACCGATCCAGACGATGCCGAGCATTGGGTTCGGGAGATTGAACGTATATTCCGTGTCATGCAATGCACGGATCAGGACAAAGTCTTATTAGCTACTTTCCAGTTGAAAAGGATGCTAGATGCTGGTGGGAGTCGATTGAAGCTACTATTGACCCAACTCAAGTTACATGGAGTGAATTCGTTGAATATTTCAACGCCAAATATTTCTCTGATAGGGTCCAGGAAAGGAAGGCCGCCGAATTTGCCGCATTAAAGCAAAGATCTTTATCGGTGGCTGATTATGAAGCACAGTTCTCTAGACTGTCTAGATATGCTAAGCATTTAATTGGCACGGAAAAGATGAAAGCCCGTAGATTTCTTAATGGGCTTAGGCCCCACTACATTACTCAACTGGCGCCTATGGATATTCAAGTTTATACTGAAATAGTGCGCCGAGCTCAGTTGCTTGAAGATGCCACGGAACTATCTGATAGGATCCGTGGGAAAGACAAAAAGGAGCAAGTCACAAGTTCGGGTTCTTTTAAACCCAACTTTAAGAAGAGGCCCAATAATGGAGGTTCTTCCTCTCAAGATCAGAAGTACAAGAAATCCAAGCCTTTCTCTATCACCACTACCCCTTCAAACGTAGTATGCAAGCATTGTGACAAGGCTGGTCACAAAACAGAAGAATGCTGGAGGAAATTAGGAGCATGTCTCCGTTGTGGGAGTCGTGAACATCGGATTCCCGATTGTCCATTAATGAATGACCAAGATGGTGAGGGTAAACGCCCAGTGACAAGGAACGCGCGTCTTCATGCAATCCAAGAGACCGAACCAGAAGAAGAAGGCGGATTGGTGGAAGGTACATTAAAAATTTGTTCCAAATATGCACATGTCTTATTTGATACAGGTGCATCGCATTCCATTATTTCCAAGAAGTTTGCTGACCCATTACCTCTAGAACCAGAATGGATGAAAATAGTGTTGTCTACTCCTCTCGGAAACGAGACGGATATCACGCATCATTACCAAAACTGTGAGGTGTTGGTTCGAGGAAAGAATTTTCCTATTGATCTTATCTGCTTAGATCTAAAAGAATATGATGTTATACTAGGAGCAGATTGGTTATCTAAGTACCAGGCAACGGTTGATTGCCGTAATAGCAAGATTGTTTTCAAAGAATTTCCAGAACTGACTTATACTAGTCCTAAGAGTCGAAGCAAATCCCCTCTTATTTCGGCTCTTCGAGCAAGCAAGCTCGTCAGGAAAGGATGTGTATCCTTCCTTGCTTTTGTCACTAATAAAGAAGCTAAGGAAACCAAGATAGAAGACGTTCAAGTAGTACGAGAATTCCCAGACGTATTTCCGGAAGAACTGCCGGGATTACCCCCGCAAAGAGATGTGGCCTTTACCATCGACTTAGTCCCTGGTGCTGGTCCGGTTTCAAAGGCACCATATAGAATGTCCCCTGCTGAACTCAAGGAGTTGAAGGAGCAGTTGATGGAACTAATCCGAAAAGGCTTTATTAGACCAAGTACTTCCCCGTGGGGAGCACCAGTCTTATTTGTAAAGAAGAAGGATGGATCCATGAGATTGTGTATTGACTATCGACAGTTGAATCATCTTACTATCAAGAACAAGTATCCACTGCCGAGAATCGATGAATTGTTTGATCAGATTTCAGGATCCAAATATTTCTCCAAGATTGATCTCCGGTCGGGATATCATCAATTAAGGATCAAGGATGATGACATTCACAAGACCGCATTCAGAAGCAGGTATGGCCATTACGAATTTGTTGTTATGCCTTTTGGACTAACAAATGCCCCTGCTGCCTTTATGCAGTTAATGAATAGCATATTCAGGCCTTACTTGGATCAATTCATAGTAGTCTTCATCGATGATATATTGATATATTCTAAGACTAAGGAAGAACATGAAGAGCATTTGAGGATTGCATTGCAAGTCTTGAGGACAAATCAATTATATGCTAAACTCAGCAAATGCGAGTTCTGGCTTGAAGAAGTGGCTTTTCTCGGACATGTCATATCCAAGGACGGTTTATCTGTGGATCCGTCAAAAGTTGAAGCTGTGAGAAACTGGGAGAGACCCACTAATGCAAGCGAGATCAGAAGTTTCTTAGGTCTTGCAGGCTATTATCGGCGATTTATCAAAGATTTCTCTAAGATCGCCGTACCACTTACAAGATTAACTCGTAAGGAGATCCGATATGAATGGAGCGAGGAATGTGAAAGCAGTTTCCAAACTCTCAAGGATCATCTCACCACAGCTCCAGTCTTAGCCCTACCAATTGAAGGAGAGAAATTCGAGGTCTACACTGATGCTTCTGGCATTGGCCTCGGATGTGTTCTAATGCAACATGGGAAGGTCATAGCGTACTCTTCTCGTCAACTGAAGAAGCATGAGGAGAATTACCCCGTCCATGACTTGGAATTGGCCGCGGTAGTATTTGCCCTAAAGATATGGAGACACTATCTCTATGGGGTACAGTTTACTGTATACTCCGATCACAAAAGTCTCAAATATCTATTTTCACAAAAGGAGCTGAACATGAGACAAAGACGTTGGCTAGAATATCTCAAGGACTTCGACTTCAGTATACAATACCATCCCGGAAAGGGTAATTATGTGGCTGACGCCCTTAGTCGAAAGCCGAGAGCAATGATAGCAAATTGTATGATGCAAGAATGGAGGTTACTTGAACAATTCTCCGAGCTCAATATAAGCTTGGACACGGAATCCAAATTTGTCACACTATCTCATGTAAGCATACAGTCAGATTTGTTATCTGAGATACAAACACTTCAGGATGATGATCCTATATTAGTAGAAATCAAAGGCAGATTAGAAGGACAATCTGATTTTCAACTAACTTCTGATGGAAGATTATCGTTCAAAGATAGAACTTGTATACCCGATTGTCCGGAATTAAAGAAGAAGATCTTAGATGAAGCTCACCGATCAAGATACACTATTCATCCTGGATCAACTAAAATGTACCAAGATGTAAAGAGGAACTTTTGGTGGCCTAATATGAAAAGAGAAATAGCGGACTATGTATCACGCTGTCTCACATGCCAACAGGTCAAGGCGGAACATCAAAAGCCTGCGGGAAAACTACATCCTCTAGATATTCCTAAGTGGAAATGGGAGGATATTGGTATGGACTTCATCATGGGTTTGTCTAAATCTAAAGGAGGACATGATGGAATCTGGGTTATCATTGACCGATTGACTAAATCGGCACATTTCTTGCCAATCAAAAGCCGATGGTCAATTGATGTGCTAGCTGCACTATACATCAAAGAAATAGTCAGGATACATGGAATTCCTGTCTCAATCGTGTCTGATAGGGATCCCCGTTTTACTTCTCATTTTTGGAAGGGATTACAACATTCGTTGGGGACAAGGCTCAACTTTAGCACTGCTTTCCACCCACAAACGGATGGTCAGACCGAGCGAACTAATCAAGTTGTTGAAGATATGCTGAGAACATGCATTATTGACTTTGGAGGAAGCTGGCATGACCACTTACCTTTAGTTGAATTTGCATATAATAATAGCTACCAAGCTAGTATCCAAATGGCACCTTTCGAAGCCTTATACGGAAGGAGTTGCCGATCTCCCATATGTTGGAACGAAGTTGGAGAAAAACAACTATTAGGTCCAGACATGGTAAGGGATACAACCGAGAAGATACAAGTAATCAGAGAAAGATTACAAGTTGCTCAGACAAGGCAAAAGGCTTATGCTGATACCAGGAGAAGAGATCTTGAATTCCAGGTTGGAGATCATGTATTTCTTAAAATATCCCCTGGACGTGGCATACGAAGATTTGGTGTTAAGGGCAAGCTTACGCCAAGATTCATCGGACCATTTGAGGTACTCGAAAGAGTTGGCGAGGTTGCTTATCGCATCGCGTTGCCTCCTCAGTTGTCCGAGGTACACAATGTATTTCACATATCTATGTTGAAGAAGTATGTGCACGATCCGTCACATATTATTGAGCATGGAGATCTGGTGATCCAGAAAGATCTCACATATGAACAAAGGCCCTTGAAGATATTAGATCGAGAAATACGAGCTCTAAGGAATAAGGTTATTCCCATGATCAAGGTGCAATGGAATAAGAATCCTGAACGCGAAGCGACATGGGAGACCGAGGAATCTATGAAGAAACGATTTCCCGAGTTATTCTAAGAGGTATATGTCCTACACTCTCCGCGTGTATAATTATATATATATTGAATTTGGGGACCAAATTCTTTTTAAGTGGGGGAGGGTGTAGCAACCCTAATAAATGAATAATTGAAATGAATTAAAACATATATATTACAGAAGTAAAATATATAAAAGGAATAGGGTTAATTGGACGAAATAAGACAAATTAAAAATAACGCCTCTTATTAGGGCGTTAATTCAAAAATAAACGCCTCTATCAAAGGCGTGACTAAAGAAAGGACGCCCACACGTGCGGTCGTCAACTCTCACGACCAAATAGGCAAGTAAAAGAAACGCCTCTATCTTGGGCGTGTTTTAAAACACGAAACGCCCTTTTTCAAGGCGCTTTTTAAGAAACGCCCTTATGCAAGGCGTCAATTCAAGAATGGACGCCCTGACCTAAGGCGTTAATTCCATTCGTGAGCCGTTCGAACCCAGAACTTATCCAGGGTAAGTGATAAGCATTAGAAAGAGTTCAAACGTGGTAATGACTCTATCATAGAAGTATTACTTCCACACAATCACCAACCCTACTAGGACACCCAAAATCCTATAAAAACTCTCGTTCATCTAAACCCTAAACCTATTTGATTCGTTCGTCTGCAGAGGTACGTAAGAGGAGCATTCCTTCTTATTTTCCTTAAATCCCTACGTCTGTTACATGAAGAACTAACAGTTCTTCATCTTCTTCTGTTACAGGTTAAGAAGCCCCTACGTTTTGAAGAAGCATAGTTCTTCATCCGGGTAAAAATTATTTACCTTCGTATGATGTTCAGATCACAAAGAAACTGATACAGTTTCTTTATTTTCTTATAGGATAACTGCAGTTCTTCTTCTACAATCAAAGCCATCGTCTTCTTCCATCAACCGATAGCCGTGGTCTTCAGGAGCCTAACCGAGCATCATCCTCTGCTAGTCAAACCCCTCACGGTCATCTTCAAATCCATTATTAAGGTAGGTTTTCTCAAGCTACTGTAGCCCCAAATGAAATTAATGCAAGATATATATATATATAAGCATGTCATGCATATGATTATTATAGTTTTCACGTGATTTCTGAAATATTTTGAAAGAAACGCCCTTGATTAGGGCGCTAATTTAAAAGAAACGACCATACTAGTGGTCGTCAATTTAATATTTGACGCCCTCTACGCAGGCGTTAATTTCATAAGAATCGCATATGATTAATAATTGATCCTGTTTAAAAATTACAATACATATGAAATATTGATTTTTAATATCTTGCATGACTCTATGAATTCCTGTTAAATTTTACTGCCATGACATGTCTCTTGTCTCTCGAAATATTATTTATTAAAAATCCCTTGAAATTCACGACTTGGACAAAGTCGTTTTCCATATTCTAACGCCCCAGTACAAGGCGTGAACATTAAAAGTAACGCCCCTTTCTAGGGCGTGTATCTGTTAAAAAACTAAAATTCACATATTCTGTAAGGTGGAATTGGAAAGTAACGCCCCTCCCAAGGGCGCGTTTTTGAAAGTAACGCCCCTTCCAAGGGCGCGTTTTTGATAAATTTCTGAGAATAATTATATCCTGTCAAATATGTAAATGATGAGACGCCTGCCCCTGCAGTCGTCAACTTTTAAGAAACGCCCCCAGGAAAGGCGTGTTTTGATAAATTAATGAAATAATGGAAATTCTGCAAATTGGCAATATATGTAAACGCCCTTAAGTTAGGCGTTAATTACTTGAGACACGACTTGACCTAAGTCGTTATTTTACTGTAAACTGATTTTTCCTCTGATTTGCTAACCGATGGTTTATATATTATACATATATATATATATCGGCACTATTCTCCACTCCGTGAGTATAGTCCCACGTTTCATGTTGATTTATCGATCACACTCAACTCTCATTGACATACAAGCTCTCCATTGGACATTCCGTTCCTTTGGACTAGCAAGTTAGTCATAGAGACCTCCGTAAGACTCCTCGTAGCCTTGGATTCCCTCAAGGCCGACTGAGCTGGTTGTACCCTAAAAACCCATTACACAGTTTTTGCCATGTCAATCTAAAGGAAACATGGTATACCGGCCCTTATGATTATACAAAGAGTATATCATAAGAAATTCTTGATGGGATGATGATATCATGCCATATCGTGTCATTCTTGTAAACCCCAATTCTATGATAAGAATGAGGGTATCTTGCTTGATCTAATGTTCATGTGGACCTCAATTCTATATAAAGAATGTCCATATTGATTTGTCATGGTACCTAAGTTAAGGGAACCATATTCTACCTAGTTTTATCGAACTCGTGATTATACCGTTATTATCGCCATTCTATGTCCTTTGTCATATTTTGGACTCTATTCTATCAAAGTTGTCATACGTATCTACAAGCTTGATTATTGAAATTCTATATTGGCTATATAAACAAGAGTGGATGTCAAAACACATGATAAATGCCTGCGCATATAGGGCCCGATCTGGTCCTGGGAGGAGCACCCGAAAGTACTTGTGCCCATGGGAGTTAAAATGATAAGGTATCTGGCATTATACCGAGTACTTGACTTGCTTGATTGGACATTCCACACACATCTTGTACTTTAATCGTACTTGACTTTACATGAAATGCGTGGCCCGAAAGAGGGTAATTTACTTGCTTGAAACATGATAGCCAAAGTTCTTGACATGACTTGTTAAACGTGCTTGCTTGAATATCTTGAATAACTTGTATCTTGTTCATGAAAGTTCATCTTATTTCTTTGATATTACATTCTCTCTATCTTGTCGTTTCATGCGAGCATGCATAGCTTTATTGCATCCATGAAAATGTAATTACTTAAACCACTTGCTAGTACTTGAGATATAATTTCCTACTGAGCGTTCGCTCATCCCGTTTGTCCCTTTTTACTTTTCAGGTAAGTCCGACGACGATGGAAGTCAATCGGATGGGAATTGTCAAGAGTGAAGAGATAGAGATTCTCCAAGTGTCATCTAGTCTTTTCTATAGTTTCTTGAGTCAACTATGTATTCTTTTCCTTTTTTATTTAACAGAGTATTGGATTTGTAATAGTCTATCCATTATGAAATAAAGGATTGGGTTATCTTGCTATTTTGCGCATCTCTGTCTTTGTGTCGAATACACGACCACTCTGATTGACATGATTGATATAGACACGTCGCGCATCTCCGGGTATCTTCCGCGCTCGGGGCGTGACATTATATACCATGTAATCATTGAAATGATGATCAGAAAAATACAATGCATTCCCATATGACATCGGGGGTTTAGCAAAAGGCATTCAATGGCTACACTCTCATATATACTGCTCAGATGTTCCAATACCATTCAGCCAAGCATTCATCATCCACATTGTCAAAAGCAACCAAGGGGTATTCAAAACTTCAAAATCATTGTCTATCAAGATATGGCATTAACATCAAGACCAAAGATCTTCTTACAAACACTTCACTTTCTCACCTTTGTCTTGAGTTACCTTTATTGACATTTTCAGATTCTTTGCTTTATTTCGCTTGTTGTCATCTTCATCAACAAGCTCCTTTCTTTCTCTCCATTATTTCAAGGGTTGATGGTCATCATCAAACCTGAACAACCAACTTACAAATCAGTGTCAATTCAAGGACAAACCCATGTTAACCAAGGCATCACACCAGAACTGGCCTAGTCGACTTAAAGTCTTCCTCTTGGTCACATGGCAATCCTGCAACAAAGTTCTCATTTGGTTGTTTTGAGTACCCAAACCTTCTTGGGTCCCGGATGGTTAGTTGCACCTCTAGTGGGTGTCTTCCACTGTTTTTGGGCATGCATATCATCAAAATACATTAAGGAGTAAACATGCATGGTATGCCCAAATTCACCACAATAATGACAACAACCACGTGACTTCACAGAATTCTCATAAACATGATAATCAAATTTCTATGATTTAGCATGAATGTTATCATTGTAAGCATGGAAATTTTTCTTCTTCACAACACCAGGATGAGCAAGCAATTTCTGTGGGTTGGCGAAAGTATAATTATTTTTGACTTTAAAATTCTTTCTTTCATTTGTTTGCCAACACTGTGACACACGGTGTCCTAGCTTTCCACATTTAAAACAAACAACCCTTTTTCTTTCGGAAACAAGTTCATCTTTGCATGCTTTCAAATCATCCAATTTCATAATGAAACAATCATTCATCAAATGACCATGCTTACCACAGTAATGACAATTGACATTTGTTGAGTTTGGAGCATGGTTTTTGTGACTTTTGTGAGCATGAATCCTATTTCTCCTAGGTTGAGCCTGAGTCTTGGGATTTGATTTCTCAACACAAGAAGCATTTGACATATTTGTGGAACATGAAGCATGCACAAAGGATGTTTGAGTCTTCAACCCAATAGCTTTCTTTTTGGTGGGTTCATACCCAAGACCTTCTCCTTGAAATTTTACCTTGGTCCCCAAAATCTTGTTCAAATTTTCTTCCCCATTCACAAACTTAGACAAAGAAGCATTCAGATCAAGAATTTCCTTTTCAAGTGATGAAATATATAATTCATAGGAAATGATCTCATTATCCCAAGATATGACTTTTTCATTCAATTGGGCATTGATGATTTTGTAGCTTTCCATCTGTTGTTCAAGCACATGCATCTTTTCACAATCATTAATAGCCAAACTTTTCCCTTTTTCAAAAGCAAGTAATTTTTTAGACATGGTTGTGTTTAGATGTTCCAATTTTTCATTTTTAGATTTTAACAAATCATTTTCTTTTTCAAGAAACTTCATACTGCATTCAACCAGAGATGTCTGAATTAATATAGCATTGTTTTCCTTTTTAAGTTCTTCATTTTCATTTACAAGTTTATCATTCATAATCAATTCATTGCAAATATCCTGATCAATTGAGTTTGATTCTATTTTGTTTCTTAGATCTTTTTCAGTTTTCTCTAATTGGTCGATTTTATTCTTGAGTGCAACATTCTCATTTCTCAAATAAGCAATGGTTTCTTTGTGACATTCAACATCGTGCCCTAAAAGTTCATTGAAGTTAACAAGCTCAGAACATTTATCACAAGAACCATTTTCATGGACCAAGTTTTCAGATTTCTTTTTCAATTTTCTATTTTCTGACTTGACTTTCTTATATTATTTTGCCAACTCATCATAAGCTTCAACAAGATCGTCAAGAGTAAATTCTTCAGAATCAGAATTTACCTCTTCTGCATTTTTGTCACTTTGTTGATCAGCATCATCGACCATGAGACATTTTTGTCTTTCCTTTTCTTGAGCTTTGATCAACTTGTCCATAAGCTCCTTTGCCGTCCTACAAGAAGATACAAATGGATACTTGTTAGTATTTACGGAAGCTTTCAATAAACTCAAAGCAGTAACATTATCATGATGCATCATTTTATCCTGATTAGACAACTTGGTCTCATCTAGAGGTAATATGTGTGGACCATGACAAATCAATTTCCAGAGACAAGGATTAATAGAATTGATCACCATACAGAGTTTGCCTAGCCATGAATCAAAATCCAAACCAATGAAGATTGGCAAACAATTCATTGAGACATGTTCAACAGAAAAATTCATGATTGTAGAATGCATTGGGATCACTCTGTAGATCGCAAGATCTAGGGACAACAGATCCTCGCTCTGATACCAATTGTTGGGTCCCGTAGTGCAGGAACACGGATCTAGAGGGGGGGTGAATAGATCCTTCTGCTAACAACTATGTCCAATTAAAAACACAATCTACCACACAGCAGAATTTACAAGATTGATAGGATTGAGGAAATTAATCTAACAAGTTTAAACTTAATTCACTCAATCTCACCGAGCTCACACGATTACATAAACAGATAGTAGAGAACGCACAATCACAAGAATCAAACCACAAGACACGGAGATTTTTAAAGTGGTTCGGGACCACGACGGGCTCCCTACGTCCACCCCTCACCAAACCAGTGAGGCTTCACTACACGCTACAAAATGTAGCAACACGGGGATGAACCCCAACACACATACACTGCTTTCGCAGCAACACACAGACACAAGGCCTTGCCTCAAACTGCTGCCACAACAGCACACACACACACAGACACACACACACACACACACACACACACACACACACACACACACACACACACACACACATGTTGGGGAACACACCCCGAACTGAATACTTCACACGGAGACACAACTCCGTCCACACACACGTAGGACAATGCCTACACAACCACACGGGAGAAAACTCCCAACAACACACGCGGATATACTCCGCACAAATCGACACACATAAAACAACACACACACTCGAAGATCCCTTTCTCCGAACACCCACACAAGGTATTATCTCAAATGTATATGAATCAACAACACACATATGCTATGACCCCCAAACAAATTATAGAGATGAAAATTGGAAAGTTGCATCAAGAGTAAGAATCCCCCTTCTTCAACAAAATCTGATTCTTCTAGGCTCTTTGACGGATGATCATGGTCTTGACATCATCTTCTTCTACTCCTCGAACTGATCCTCTTTTCCTTCAAATCGTAGCTCCAATCAAACCTTCATACATCAGAAAAATGATTAGCCTCATAAACCTCTCTTCTCTTCAACCTTGTGACCGCACTCCTCCTTCTTCTTCTGCAAGAGAAAGGAATGCATTAGCTCTTGTTGTTGCTTAGTATGAAAAACACAACATTAATAAGAGGGCAGCAACTAGATGAACAAAAGAGCATTTATATATATGTTGCATCTCTTAGATAATGCATTCACAACCTTGAACAATCTCAAACAAAAAGATACATAAGTGAAAGATCAAGATAACTCCCTCATGAAATGCTTCTGTAGGATGAAGAACGTTCTTGAAGCAATTGTGAAGAAATGCAACACAAACAGAGGTTGGATCTTGATTTCGGATGCCCCTTTCAGTTGTATATGATCTTGGGCCTTGATTCAAGCTTCTTCCTTTCGATTTCAGCTTCAGAGCAAGGTGGAAGAGGGCTTGGAAGCTTCAACTCCGAACCTGCACACCAAAGAATAGTTTTCAGCTCTCTCCTTAGGGTTTTCACTCCAATAGGATGTTTTATAAGTTTAGAACGGTCAAGGGACAGCTTGGAGACCAGATCCACGAATTAGGGAGTGATATAGGGCATTAGGATGTGATTGGTAGGACTTTCAGAGCAAGAAAACGGCGGTCAAAATGTGCGGCTCAAGATCCGACCGGAATGGGTCGACCCTTGGGGTCGACCCTCGGGCAAACAGAACTGATTTTGTGTTCTGTTTTATAGGGGTCGACCCTCGGGCTTCCAGAAACCAAACAGAACATGTTTTGTGTTCTGTTTTACTGGGGTCGACCCTCGCATTCCCAGAACCCAAACAGCTGGTTCTAGGTTACATGGGTCGACCCCAGGGGTCCACCCTTCCATGGGTCGACCCTAGTGGTCTACCCTTTCAGGCAGATTACACAAAAAACAACTCTGCGCGCTTCGGCGACAGGAATTAATTCTCCTAGCTCCGAACTCCGATCGAAGCAAGACTGGGGGCGTTGGAAAGAGGACTCCTAGAGCTACAACATATAATTTTAGAGGGGAGATCCAACGGTTGGATTGAAAATGGTGAAGACTGTAAGATAGTTTAAGTTTGAAAAATAACTAAAAACACCATCAAACCAAAGGGAAACAATTGATTAAATGTTACCATAATCCCATGAAGATCAACCATGATTTTTCATCCTGAAAGACAAGATAAAGCAAGGTGTTAGTTGACAATCAAGATCTTTACATCAAGCATTAACACTATGACCATGTTCACAATAAATTGCTTCGTTGAACCTATTCCAAGAGTGAAAGAGGAACTTATAACATTGTTTTACCTGAGTTTCACATTGTCCTTAAATGCTTGTTCTTTTGTTGAATCGTTCATGTAAGAATCATGGAGTTCCAATATTGAATTACCATAGCATGATCAACAAATTTGGAATCAAGGTACGCATAACAATGTTGAGTCACATTCTATGTGATCAATCCACAAGCTCATCAAACCACATATCATTCCCTCCATTCATTTAGCATTACCAAAGTACACATTCATGATATGAGGCTCAATATGACATGATGCTCAATATGAGAGGCTCAATATGACATGATGCTCAAAATGACATTTATCTAAGTATGTTTTCCACATAGGCTTTCTCATTAAATACAAAGCAATCTCACCAAGTGTAGAGACAATGTATATGCAATGTTTGTGCTAACTTCAAAGCACGTATGCATCCACATGATGATAAGCCTTATAGAATTACAATGCATCCACATGATGATATCCCAAAAGAAATAGTTTATGTTCATTTCCACAACCAGTTCACGTGAAGAGCATTCACGCACAAGGCTAAGCAACAAAGACATTTTGTAATCATCAAAATCACATACACAACAAGACCGTTGACTAACAGCTTGATAGACTGCTGAGCAACACAGCTTGCTGACCAGAGGAACAAATCCTCTGCACCATTGAGCAACACAACTTACTGAAAGTAACAAGGAAAGATGAAGAACAACACAAAAACAACTAAACGGAAACAAGAAACAATGTAGCTCTCCAGGAGTAAAGTGGCTTGGATCTGATCCAGAGGCCAACACATAAATAGGTCTTCAATGAAGCACTACCTGTAATTCTTGATCTGGGCTTTCTATCTCTCTTTTTCTTCTTTTTGTACTCGCAGGCTCTCTCTTACAGAACTTCTTCTTTCTCTTCTCATAGATTCTCTCTCATAGCTCTCTTCTGTAGCCACTTCTCTTTTCTTCTCACTGCAGCCCTTCACAGTAGCTTTAACATTCTTCACGGAGGAAGAGTGTGCGAAAATATAGAGAACATAAATTTGAATTTTTTGAATTAATTCAATTCTTCTGGGCAAATTCTGATTGATCCACGTGTCAGAAAGAGTGTAGAAGTTCTTTCAGAAGTTGCCACGTGATCTTTGATCAGGTGCTAGAAGTCAGCCTTCAAATTCTGGAGGGAAGCAAGTCATACACACACTTCTAGCTATTTCTCACCCTTATCGGGATATTATTCAGCCAAAATGCATATTTTACACCGTTAGGGACACATTTGTCACCCTTATTCACAACCAGCCGTCACCTTAGACTTCACATGTGAGAACTATAGATAGGAGCAAACCTTTCATTACCATTGAGCATTTCTCACACTTGATGTTCCATTTATCAGCCTTAACTCATATTTGTCAGCTCTATGAAGATATTTGTCTACCTTATTTACTGAAGTCGTCACCTTCTTCCCTTTTTACCTTTTAGCCCAAGTCGTCGCCATTCAACCTATTTGTCACCCTTGCTATATTATTTGTCAGCCTTATTTCGTATTTGTCAGCCTTAGGTTCTCATTTGTCACCCTTACCGCTGTAGCTTCACTTTGATGAGTCGTCAGTGCATTCTTCATAAGCCAGTGGTATGACCTGTTAACTTTGACATTTGACCACGACTGTTGACTTGACTGACTTAAGACTTGAATCACTTGAACAGCTTGACTTGACTAGCTGACTTGCTGATTTGACTAGAGACTTGGCTCTATTGACTCTATGGCTCAGTTGACCATGATGCTTGGGTGCTTTGCTGCGTCGACGTTACCACGTTGTTGCGTTGACGTTACCACGTTGTTTCTTCATGTCAGCCCTTCTTCTCGTCTGAAGGCTTTCAGCGCTACAGCAGATATTTCACCCTTGGTAGGTTCTTTTTCACCCTTACAACCTATTTTACACCGTTCACCACTACTTCGTAGCTATAGGTCTTTCAGCTAACGGGTGACTTCAGCCTGACTTCAAGTCGACTTAAGGAGCTTCTGAAGTCGACTTTGTCTACATGAAGGCTTCTTCTTCTTTCATTCAACACAATCTTTCTGTAAACTAAACAGATATTCATCAGTGATTTTTATATCACGCCTCAGTGAATTATATATCATGCCACAGTGAATTATATATCATGCCATCATCAATTACATATAAATGCTCATGAATGAAGACATATGAGTGAATACTCATGCTGACTCACACAGTTTTGACATCATCAAAACCAAGGGGCACAACATGCTCTCTCATGAATGTAACCTAGACTCGACGGGGTGGTAAAGGTATAACCGGCTCGACTTCTGTGTGGCCCATGGCTCGCGGAGACTTACAGAGGTCCCTAAATAAGATCACCTAATTGACCACGGGGAATACGTAGCCAAGAAGATCACCTACCGGGGCAGGAATGCAATTAGGATATGCAATGAATGCCCTTATATGCACTGGAGTGCATGCAAGTTCTAACCTAGAACTAACAATCAACGATAAATAGCAATGAAATATAAATGACAGTCTAAACAGAGGATAGGTAGCAAACAAAAACCACGAGGATTAATGATGAAGAACATGGGAACAATGCTCGGGATCGTACTTGATTACGGTCTGAACCGGGACCATCTTCTTTTGGATACGGCTCCTGAAGAGGCCGCGTTCAACCAGGGATTCTAAAACAGTAAGAAAGTAAATTGAAAAATATGAGAAACCAAACCTAAGGATGCAATAGATTATTAGAGACAGTAGGCAAGCAGCAAACAACACGATGGGCATTAGGCGTCCCACCGTGATTGCCAGAAAAGGCTGTAGGCACTAGAAATCATCTCCGAAGGGAAAAGAATAAAACACACGCAAGGCATGTGGAGCAATAGGCAGTGATGGAATTAAAGGAAAGCAATAAGCAAACACACGCACAAGCGTGGAACAAAGAGTAAATAAATGTAATAAAAGTAAGAAGATGAAAGAAAAGAGAAGTGATCGTGCTCGCCACCAAGGACTAGTAATGCCAACAATAGTATGATGAACCACCAAATAACATCACATACCTTGGAAAAGAAGAGATCTAGCCTGAACAAAGGAGATGAACAACTGGCTGAGAACATAGTTTGGGATGAGGCCGCGACCTTACGAACGTGGTTCCTGTATGAACCGCGCGATCTATCACAAGAAACCGGGGGTGGGTTCTTTTCCTCCTCTCTCTTTAGCCGGCCAAAGAGAGGGGGTCTCGTGCTAGATTGCTACTTAAACCTGTTGTACATCCTTAATTTTGATGATGTCTAACTATAAGCCATTGAGTGAGATGTTAATTTTTATTTGAAATATATAAAAGTTCTTAATCATGGATGTGGATAGGTCAAGGAACTCAAGTCAAATCAAGTACTCCAACAACGAAGCAAGAAGACTCAAATTCCAACTCAAAATAGGCAAAAATCAGAAGAACAATTGACCAAGTCGACTTGCTTAGAGGACAGGTCAACCCGACGTAGCTAACAGAAACCTGTCTGCTGAATTGGCCTTCCTCAGGTCGACCTGAGGTTCCCAGAAGTCGACTTGAGCACTGTAGACAGTTCCCAGAAGTTGACCTAAGCACTGTAGATAGAACCACCTGTTCTGTCTAGGTTCTCACAAGTCGACATGTGCTTGAGTACAAGTCGACCTAAGCCGGTACCAACCTCCAGCGAACTTGAAAGTGGGTCTAGTTTTTGCTTGGGATCCGATCCCCAATCCTTGGATCGATTAGGGCATGAGGATTAAGGTACGAGAAGGTCTTTTGGCGCATTTTTCCCCATTCCAACAAAATAAAGAAGGTATCGGACCAAGTCAAGGTTGTCTCCAACAGAATGCACAAAAAGAGGCAAGATTCTGATCTGTTATCACAACTAATATAGAGAGAAATAGGGAAGGTGCATCCAACTTATAAAAAGGCGGGAGCAGCAAGCCAAAAGAAAAATAGGAGAGAAAAGAGAGTGCAAAAAGAGAAGAACAAGGGCCAGGCAACAGAGAAGTAGGGTGCGAGCAAAGAAGAAGAGCACGCGGCAACGGCCAAGAGGAGAACAATTATTATCCTCCTCCTCTTATCAGAGGTGAAGAGCGCCAAGCAGTAGGGTGAAGCCCATCAGTGATCAGATTTGAAGAATCAAAAAGCTACAGGCTATCCTCTTTTCAGATCGAGACATTCTGAGACCAAGAGATTTCCTTTATTTGATATGCATTCAATTTCAGTTATAGTTTCCTTATTTCATTCCTTTCTTGTTCATTATTTCTGTGATGGTTTTCCTACCTCATGGTAGGGGGTTCAGATCGAGCCTGGGGGCTCAGATCGGGTTCAAGCTGTTAGTCAGCAGATTCCAAGCTGTGAGTCGGTGGTCAAGCTATGAAGTCAACGGTCAAGCTGTGTGTCAGCAGTTGTAAGTTGTGTATCAGCGGATTTGAGGGGTGTGATCCCCTTGTTCTGGTGCTCGGCACTAGGGAAGCCTCACTTGATTTGAGTGGGGGGTGGACGTAGGTCTCTGGATAGAGACCAAACCACCTTAAAATTTGTTGTCTCCTTGTGATTGTTGGCTTGGCATTGACGGTAGATGCATGCTTAGGGACATCTTGTAGACACGCCAAAATTGACGTTACTGTGAGTACATCTCATATTACCTTGTAATGCCCCAATTTGACCCTCAAATTAGCTTCGTTTGAGTATTTTTTTCCACTTTTCTTGGATTTCTCACTTTTCCTCCTCTTTTCCTATTTTTCTCTATTTTCTGGATTTTTCTAGATTTTTTTGGATATTTTCTCTAATTTTTCAGAATTAACGACCTGGTCTAGGGCGTGTTTTAAATAACGCCTTCACCTAAGGCGTGTTTCAAATAAATAACGCCTTCTCCTAAGGCGTGTTTTAAATAAAGCCTTCTCCTAAGGCGTGTTTTAAATAAAGCCTCTTCCTAAGGCGTGTTTCAAATAAATAACGCCTTCTCCTAAGGCGTGTTTTAACTAAAGCCTCTTCCTAAGGCGTGTTTCAGAATTTTCAAATAAAAGAAAGACTTATTTCCAAAATTGATCCAGGAAGAGACGCCTTAGTCTAAGGCGTGTTTTTAAGAAACGCCCTCTGGGTAGGTCGTCAATTCAACAATTGACGCCCTGAGCCAAGTCGTGTTTCACCTTTGTGTTCCGAACGGACGCAGCCTTTTCCCCAGAGAGTCCCTACTTCGTTTGGGTTCTTGCTCAGCTTAATCCTCCCCTCTTTGGGCTCTTGCCCCTTCTTATCTTTTCTTCCATTGGACTCTTTCCTTCTTATCTCTTCTTCTATCCTTAATAGAACTTCGGTAGCTCTGTTAAGGGGTGGTTATTATTCTCCTGCTTCGGTTCCCGTTCTCCTTCTTCGATTTTTTTTTTTGTTGTTTTTCTTCTTCCGTTTTTTCTTCTTCTTCTTCTTCTGTGTTTTTTTGTTTCTTCTGTTCTCTTCTTCTCCCTCCTCTCTTCTTCCTCTCTTCTTCCTCTCTTCTTCTGTTTTCTTTTCTTCACAGGTGCTGTTGCGGTTGGCTAAAGGAGAAGCCACGGTTCATCTTCATCCTATTTGAAGCTTCCTCCCCCTTGAGCATCAGAGCCAACGCACAGGCTCCTCCTCTTTACTTTTATTTCTTTTGTTTATTGCTTTGTTTTTGTGCATGCATGCCCATCTCCTATTGATTGTTTTTTTTCATTATTCTCAACCACGTTGAGTATCTCCCCTTTAGTGCACTCTTGCACTCTTTCCCCTTATTATATTTTGCATTCATCATTCATATTCCCACCCTTTTGCATAGGGGTTTAAGGGCAACCACCCTTAAGGTGTGTTCATAATCAATTTATCATGCTCATATTTCTATTAAGAATTGATGCTACACTCACCATGTTCTAATTCAATTTCTTTTATTGGTGTTCGTCTTTGTTTTGCAAGGGTAATCAAGAAAGAAGAACTCTCTTCGTCGACCGGCCGATTTGAAGAGAAAGGAGCACTCACAATCCCCGCATTCAAGGTATTTTTCGCGATCCCTCCATGATTTTTATTGTTATATTTTGAGGCCTCGTGTCTCTGGCGATCACACACTCCCCTTAGCACCTCGTGCTCACGCATATTGTTTATTAATTTAACTTTTCTTAAGTGGATTTTAAAAGAGATCTACAAATTGGTGATCACGGTGGGACACTTTTGTGTTCTTTGTTTATTACCCCTTTCCCCTTAGGCACCCGCGTGTGCCGTCTCCCCTATTGCACCCTCGGTGCGTCTCCCTTTTGTGCCCCTCGGGCACCCTCCATTGGTTTTGCACTCTTCCCTAAGTGATTTGTCAGTTTGTTGATTTTTCTTTAAAAATTTCCACTTATTTAAAATTTTTTGATGAGCATGCTTATATCCTGTTGATTGCCTTATTTATGTGACTGTGAGTGTTTTCATTGGTTGCTGGCCGTGGAGGTTTGAAAGAATTCACGCCCCTCTCAGGGGCGTCTTTTATTTATAACGCCTTCACGCAGGGCGTGTTATCTTTGATTAACGCCTCCTCCACGGGCATCTTTATCACATTGCCCTGCGTTATTTACCTGCTCTGTGAGTTAACGCCCTACCACAGGGCGTTTCTTTGTTGATTAGCGCCTCCCATTCAGGCGTTTCTTGTGATTTGACGCCCACTGGCAGGGGCGTCCTTTTATTGATAGCGCCTCAGTCTAAGGCACGTTTTTCTGCCCCTGGCCCCTCGCTTTGATTCACGACAGTCACATCGTCGTGTCTTTGGTTAGTGGCGCCCCCAGCCAGGGCGTGTTTTTACTGTGGGTTTTTTTTCATGCTGATTGATGCCTATATTTATTGATTGATCATATCGTGCTGATTGGCTTATTTTCCCTGCTGCATTCATCTTTGCATCGGTTTGAGAGACCTCCTCTATCTTCATTAGGATTCCACACACCCTCTTGGAATCGGGACGACCCTCCATTGAGCATTCCGTCTCTTTGGACCGGAAATCCCTTTTCCAAGCCTCCGTAAGTCCCCGCACCCGTGGATTCCCTCACGGACGCCGGGCAGGTTGTACCCTTTTGAAGTCCCGAGTTAGTTGGCCTATGCGTGGTGAGAGAGGATCCCTAGTTGGCATTGGAGTTCAACTCATATTGAAACTAGGTTCCCCCCTTGTGTGAATCATTCCAAACTTTGCTAAAATTCATTAATTCACCAAGGTTTAAACAAATAAAAATCAAGGTAACCATTCCAACTTGTGTGTTTCTTTGCAAATTGTTTGCACATTATTTGGATTGCATAATGGCTTACTTTGATAAACAAAACAACATGTTTAATTCAATTCATGAGGATGATCAACCTAGCACATCTTATAATCCTCAATTTCAACATGTTCATCAAAATTCTCACCATTCTTTCAAAGGGCCACGCCCTCATTCTTATGGTCATGCCCGACCCATGGGCAATGTCCAATCCAATGGTCCTTCAACTCAATTTCGAGCCACTACTCCCTCGGGATCCTCTCGTCCCAATGATGAGAAAGTCTCCCAGATCATTCATGCGTTAGATCATCTTACCCCTCAACAGATCCAAGCCCTTAAGGCCGCCGTTGAGGGTACATCTCATGCATCTCTCCCTCCTTCCAATTCTATTCGGGTGGCCCATCACCCATCTCCCTCCAATTCTACATGGGTGGCCCATCACCCACCTCCTCCTTCCAATCCTGATCGGGTAGCCCATTACCCATCTCCTCCTGTTCATCCTACTCGGGTGGCCCATCACCCGCCTCCTTCTATTCCCTCTCGATCACGGCCCCAAGGCCCATTTATTCATTGCAATCCGGCCCATCCGGGTTCTTCCATGGGCCGGCCCATTAATTCCCCTCCACGGCCTTTTTATGCGGCCCTTCCTCCTTCAAGGCCCTGCCAGCCCTCGGTTGTTCAAGTCACACCCCTCCAACAATCTCTTCTTGATAAGATTACTTTGATGGAGGAACAAATAAAGAGGGTCACGGCTCCTCCTACTCCAGTCAATCCTCTCCATGCCGCTTTGGACGAGATTACAAAGATGGAGAGAGAGTGGAAAGACAGGAGGGATGATTACGGCGTCGGCGGTTCAAGTGAGCAAGAGCCGGCATTCGAAGAATCCGAGGCAGTATACGATGATGATGAAGCTCCGCAGGCACCCCTTCCGAGTTTCCTTAACTTTCCGCTTTCCCCATTTTCATTCGATGAACCCCCTGCGCAGGAGGAAACCACTCCCAATTCAACCCCTGTTTATGAGACTAGTTGGTGTTACGACGATGGGTCGATATTCCAATCGTCCGCACCGGCGCCTATTGAGTCTCTTCCCATTCCCACTCCCACTCCTAACACTGCTCGCCCCGTCCGGCATTTTCTACGCACCAAACCTTCACCCATTAACCCTCCACCAACTACACCTCCACCCACTATACCATCAACCTTCACACCATTAGCCACCGCTGAGCCTTCCATTATAAAACCTCCACCTATTAAGTCAGTAACCTCCACATCGGCCTACACCGAGCCTACCACTGAACCTCCTCCAATTGACCTCCCATTACCACCATCCCTAAAAACCACCTTACCTACCCCAATATTTAACCCTCCATCTTTACCTATGGCTAATCCTGAGCAGGACCCACCACTTTTTGCACTCGAGCTAACCCCGACCGCTTGCAAGCAAAGGGAGAAACTCGATGTGTTTGAACCTCTGCCTCCACTTACGCCAACACTTTCCATTATACCTCCACCACTCACAAAGCCTTCCGCCTCCGCTTCACCTCCTTTTACTACTCGGAATGGGAGTGCTTCTGCAAGTATTTGTGCCGAAGGTGATCAAGAGCCGGGCAAGACAGATGTGGCCACGGTTATGCGATTCAAGATTCAAGAAGTCATTTACCGGATGCCAATCCGGATTATTGTGCCGAGCATGGTCGCAGAGGCCAAGTCACCGCCATTGCTCAGGGAAGAATGCCAAGAATTGATGCCATCCAAGGGCCAGGCAAGGCACTCTTTGTTCCCTCTTCCAAATCTTGATTCCATTCCTCCATACAAGGGGCGAATGCCCAATTTGTTCAACACTTCCTATACACCACAATTAATGGGCATGGCAATGCTTCATGTTCCAATTTTCCAGCTCCCTCACACCATTACTTTGCACTCTCCAAGGGAGTTGTCATTCACCATTAAAGCCTTGGCAGGGGCTATTTCTCATACACTTTCACTGCCGTGGAGGGGCAGTTATCTTGATGCCAAAAGGCCTTCCATTATTTCATCCATATTCTTGTCTATCACGTTTTCTTCATGGGCCACTCCCAGGGGAAAGAGGAGGATTTCACCCTCTCACCCTTCACATTCCTCATCTTCTTTGCATTTCATTGCGTTCATGCATTCACTGCATTCATCACGTCCATTCTATTGCATTCATATGCATTTGCACCTCCTGCTTCCCGGGTCTCCAAACTCGTATCTTCCCCGCCTTCCGGCACCTCCGGATATTCCGCACTTCCCATCTTATTCATCTTCATCTTTTTATCCACTATCCCTGGGGCATCGCGTCCCTTTTCCTGCTATCTCCCTGGAACCTCCAGGAATTTTATCCCTCCTCTTTGGGCATCTCGCCCTTTCTGATTCTATTCCTCCGGAACCTCCGGACTTTCCCCTCGGGCATCGCATCCCTTTCCATTTTCTTCCTCCGGAACCTCTGGATCTTTCATACTTTTCCTCCGGGCATGACGCCCCTTTCCATCTTCCTGATTTCGTCCCTCCGGAACCTTCGGATTCTCCGTCTTATTCTCTCTATCTTTTTCCCGGGCACGACGCCCCTTTCCCTCTTCTCCCTCCTGATTTGCTTCCTCCGGAACCTCCGGACTTTTGCCTCGGGCACGACGCCCCTTTCCACCTTCTCCTTCCTGATTTCATTCCTCCAGAACCTCCGGATTCTCTATCTTATTCTTTCTATCTTCTTCCAGGGCATCGCGTCCCTCGGCATTTTCTTCCTCCGGAACCTCCGGACCATCCATCTTTCTTCCGATTCATCTTTCTGCTCCTCCGGGATATCACATCCTTCATTTTCTTCCTCCTTTTTCATCATCTTTTTCTCTATTTCTTCCCAGGGCATCGCGTCCCTTCTTTCGTTATCCCTCCGGAGCCTCCAGACTCTTCTTCTGCTCATGATTCTCCTCCACCACCTCCGGACCCTCCGGATCCACCTCTTTCCATCTACCAATTTCTTCTTCTGATTCCTCCTAATTCTGGGTCCGACCCAACTTCTTCCACATCCACTACCTTGGGTATTTGCCCTTTCTCCCACTGCTTTCGAGGCTTTAGTCCTCACTCCTCCTTCTAATTCTCCTCTCCTTCTGTAGACCTTTCATGTGATCAGGGTCTCCACACCTTAGTGAGGGAGTTCTAGCCCTCGCCTCTCTTCCCTTTCTCCTTATTCATCTGAGTCTGGTCTTGGCACCACTCCTTCTTGTTAAGCCACTTTCAATCCTTTGCTTCCAATCCTATGGACTGCCAAAGAGGACTATCCCACGATGATCAACATCGCCTCGCAGCAGCTGCTTCTACAAAGGTTGCAAGGTAACATATTGGCGTAAGTACGCATTTTAATGATATCATTTTCTCATTACTTCACGCATGATTTGCAAAATCAAGTGCTTCTTAACAAGATTAAGAGTGGTGTTTCAGATCTTTATCTTAGGCTTTTGTTAAATTAAATCATTCTCAAAAGAGTCTTTATGCTTGCTTTTGCAGCACCTTTGGTAATAAGAACCCCGCGCTGGGAATTCAACATTCTCTCCCCGCTTGTTAAGAGCAACCCTTAGCTGGGCATTCCACACACTTCACGGCGTCCTTAGCCGGCTCCTTTGATAAAAACACCGTTGCTATCTTGGCCATGCCTTGAGTATATCTGGAAGTCTTTTTCTCTTCTTTAATCGGCCACATGCAGGGGCAAGAGGTTGACGGATGAGATGACCAACCTAGGTAATCCCCAATACGAGAGGAGTCTCAAATAGGGGCAGTCTTGACCCAAAATCAACATCAATATGAGTTTTCATATGAGCTTTCATGATATACATCTAGCCAAAAGGGCTATTATGAAAATCAAGTCAGAATTTCGATAAAAGCAAAAGTATGAATTAAGGCATGTCAAGAGTGGCAAAGTCCCCGCAGGGAAAACCCTGGTCGTATGCATGTCAAGGGTCTAAAAATCAAAGGCACAAAGCCCCGGCACAACAGACTACCTCTTTGAGGGGAAGCACCTTGGAAGGAATTCAAGTCTTGATATCTCCCATCCTGCGTAAAGCTTATCTCCAATTATTCTTCTCTTCTCCCTCCAAGACCGAATGTTTCTTGGGTATGGCCTTGGTAGGGGCACCGTTGATCAAAAGCGGTCGGTTATAGGGCGCCACCTTACAATGCACGCCCAGCTTTGGACAGTTTTAAGCAAAAAGGGAAGGAATGAGGACCCCTAGCCAGTGGTTTAAAACACCCTTTGATGCTGCTTTAGCAATGTCTAACCAAAATCAAACAAAAAATTGAATATTTCTTGTCCAAAATCCATAAAAATTTGAATACCTTTCTCAAAACTTCACAAAAAATTGAATATCTTTTACAAAACTTCACAAAAATTTGCATATTGATCAAAACTCATCAAAATTTGAATATCTTTTTCAAAACTCATAAAAATTTGCATATTCCAAAACTCATAAAAATTTGCATATTTCCAAAATCCAAAAATTTGCATTGTATTTTCTGATGGTGTTTTGTAGGAACAGCTTTGCAGAGACCAAAACCACGGGATGGGTCCTCTCTCTACTTATTGCTATCAATCTATTGATTCTTCCCAATATTCTCATGACATGCCACCCAGGGGCATCATCTCCCTATATCATTCTGATTATCATATCTCATGATTATTCATCTCCAAATCTTTCAATCAACTCCTACTCGTTTCATCTGATTACTCCGCCGATGGGCATTATCAGATCCTGATTATTTAACTCCAAAACTTGATTAGCCAGATTGTCATCCTCATGACAAACAACAAATAATGATGCTTTGCTATGCCATGATTTGACTTATGCTGTTCATGATATATGCTATGATTGGTTGCTTTGATTCATGCTATGCATGCTATGATTAAATGCCTTATTCATTGCTTGTTATATCTTGGCTAATGAATTTTTGAGCGCAGGAAGAGGCTCTTGGTCCCGCCGGCAGGGCATCATCACTCAAAGTCCCACGGTGCTTGCAGCTCATTTCTCAGTTCCCATGCTTATTGATATCACCATCTCCTTGTATGCATTCTACTATATGTTACATATGTTACTAGATTATATCAAGGACCTTGTGGCTTTGGTAAATCTGGGATTTGAGTTCCCCTTCATCAAAAATAATGATGATTCCAGAGGAGTCTTAGTCACACGGATAGGCCGTTGAGCTGTCCAAGATTGGGGACGATGGTTCCCTTTTGCGAATTGGTGCGTGGATAAACGGGCTTCGGCTTAGTATCAGCTCGCGAAATCGGTTTCTTGACCCAGTCTTGGCAGTTTAACAATATTATCCTTGATTATTCTATATTTTCGTTTGATTTAATTTTCCCTTTAAACCCAGCATGCATTCATGTAGGAATTTGAAACAATTGTTGAAAAATCATTCTGATAAGCTATTTTTGAGGGTCAAATTGATCTTGATCTTCAATGTGAGATATTCCATGCCGAATTGAGTCCTCAGTTCGTTTTGACGCTGTTCTGGGTCATTTTCTCGCAAGCTCCTTCTTTGGATTTTTATCATCTTATTTTCAAACTTTCCCCTTTGATCCACTTTGGCTGCAGCACGTCCACTGGCTGGTAACCGCTCCCCAATGGTGAAATCTACAGGTTTGTGACCTGAGGTACTTCCACCGCGCTGGAAGTTGATCATTCTCCTTCATGCCCTCGTGCGCATCTCCCCTTTTTTATCCAAACATTGTTGATTTCGTTGGATTTCCCGAGATTTGCTTCATCTCGAGCTTTTGATTTCATTTCTTATCAAGTGATGTTGATTGCGTGTCTCATCAC
Source organism: Amorphophallus konjac (assembly GCA_022559845.1). Classification (NCBI taxonomy): domain Eukaryota; kingdom Viridiplantae; phylum Streptophyta; class Magnoliopsida; order Alismatales; family Araceae; genus Amorphophallus; species Amorphophallus konjac. The sequence continues at coordinate 60,534,851 of CM040125.1, forward strand.
ACCTTGGCATCTACTTTTCAGTTTGCTACGCTCCCTTGCAAAGCAGACGCCAAGGCGGGGCAGCTGTAGACACGCCAAAATTGACGTTACTGTGAGTACATCTCATATTGCCTTGTAATGCCCCAATTTGACCCTCAAATTAGCTTCGTTTGAGTGTTTTTTTTCACTTTTCTTGGATTTCTCACTTTTCCTCCTCTTTTCCTATTTTTCTCTATTTTCTGGATTTTTCTAGATTTTTTTGGATATTTTCTCTAATTTTTCAGAATTAACGACCTGGTCTAGGGCGTGTTTTAAATAACGCCTTCACCTAAGGCATGTTTCAAATAAATAACGCCTTCTCCTAAGGCGTGTTTTAAATAAAGCCTTCTCCTAAGGCGTGTTTTAAATAAAGCCTCTTCCTAAGGCGTGTTTCAAATAAATAACGCCTTCTCCTAAGGCGTGTTTTAACTAAAGCCTCTTCCTAAGGCGTGTTTCAGAATTTTCAAATAAAAGAAAGACTTATTTCCAAAATTGATCCAGGAAGAGACGTCTTAGTCTAAGGCGTGTTTTTAAGAAACGCCCTCTGGGTAGGTCGTCAATTCAACAATTGACGCCCTGAGCCAAGTCGTGTTTCACCTTTGTGTTCCGAACGGACGCAGCCTTTTCCCCAGAGAGTCCCTACTTCGTTTGGGTTCTTGCTCAGCTTAATCCTCCCCTCTTTGGGCTCTTGCCCCTTCTTATCTTTTCTTCCATTGGACTCTTTCCTTCTTATCTCTTCTTCTATCCTTAATAGAACTTCGGTAGCTCTGTTAAGGGGTGGTTATTATTCTCCTGCTTCGGTTCCCGTTCTCCTTCTTCGGTTTTTTTTTTGTTGTTTTTCTTCTTCCGTTTTTTCTTCTTCTTCTTCTTCTGTGTTTTTTTGTTTCTTCTGTTCTCTTCTTCTCCCTCCTCTCTTCTTCCTCTCTTCTTCCTCTCTTCTTCTGTTTTCTTTTCTTCACAGGTGCTGTTGCGGTTGGCTAAAGGAGAAGCCACGGTTCATCTTCATCCTATTTGAAGCTTCCTCCCCCTTGAGCATCAGAGCCAACGCACAGGCTCCTCCTCTTTACTTTTATTTCTTTTGTTTATTGCTTTGTTTTTGTGCATGCATGCCCATCTCCTATTGATTGTTTTTTTTTCATTATTCTCAACCACGTTGAGTATCTCCCCTTTAGTGCACTCTTGCACTCTTTCCCCTTATTATATTTTGCATTCATCATTCATATTCCCACCCTTTTGCATAGGGGTTTAAGGGCAACCACCCTTAAGGTGTGTTCATAATCAATTTATCATGCTCATATTTCTATTAAGAATTGATGCTACACTCACCATGTTCTAATTCAATTTCTTTTATTGGTGTTCGTCTTTGTTTTGCAAGGGTAATCAAGAAAGAAGAACTCTCTTCGTCGGCCGGCCGATTTGAAGAGAAAGGAGCACTCACAATCCCCGCATTCAAGGTATTTTTCGCGATCCCTCCATGATTTTTATTGTTATATTTTGAGGCCTCGTGTCTCTGGCGATCACACACTCCCCTTAGCACCTCGTGCTCACGCATATTGTTTATTAATTTAACTTTTCTTAAGTGGATTTTAAAAGAGATCTACACATCTATCTATGAAATATATGTTTAGTGCATTTACCATATATACGCTTAGGTGTTTGATTTAATTTCCGCATAAGTCGTGCTTTAATTGAGGGCAGACCTATTCACCCCCCCTCTAGATCAACCTTTCCACACCTAATAAAACCTGTAAGGAAAGATGAAAGAGCACAAAGAGAAACCCAATTAGCCTAAGGATTAAGCATAGAATCTATAAACAAAGAAGGGAAAATGCATAAAAGGAAGGGGTTTTACCTGGGAGGTTGGTGGTTTTTTACCCCTCTTTGGGTGCCATAAGGGACTAGGTGTGCGTGTGTATGATGCAGTGAATAATGTAAAAATGAAGAGAAAGATGCTATGATGCAAATAAACTAGAGAAGCTATGAAAAGAGAACTATGGGAAGAGCACTATGAGAAACTATGAAGCTTATGAAGAAAAACTAGTGGTGAAGCAAGGACAACACGAATCCCTAATTGAAGCTTGAACCAAAATTGTGGCAGCACTTCGTGACAAGCTCTAGACATCCTCCCTTCCCAACCCTAAGGTTTGGGGACTTATTTATAGAGGGATGAAACCCTAATTCAGATATAAGAGATAAACCCTAGAAATTAGAGTCCTAGAGCCATAAATCCATGAAAATCAAGTTGGATAAGGACCCTAGGGCCTCTAGAACCCTATTAGGATCGAAACACGCCTCTATCTTCTATGCAAATTAGGACTCTAGGGTGCCCGTGATTGGAGGAGACAGAGTCAATCTAGAGTGGGACTCTTCTGAGAATGCAGTCAGTCAGGAAACTACGATCTGATGAACGCGGTCGGTCGATTGACCGTGACCATACTGCGTTGACCAGAATGTTGACTTTAAAAAATTTTGAAAATTGGGGGTCCTTTGGAAGAGCAAAAGGATCAAAAGTGGGCTCAAAACCTACCAGAAAATGGCCCAATAACCAAGGACAATTCAGGACATCAATAAGATGGAGAAGAGATTGGCCCAACTTGTGGGTGTAAAATAGGCGTCTATAGGTAGCTGCCCTTCGAACTGGCTTTATTGAGGTTCATGTAGTCGAAACACATGCGCCACTTCCCCTCATTTTTGGGGACTAAGACTACGTTGGTGACTAAATTTTGATAATGGGTTGGTCAGAGTAGTCCGGAGCGTAGTTTCTCGCTCACTTGCTTCCGAATGATTGCTTGTCACTCGGGATTAAAACGTCTCTTGTGCTATTGAACCAAGCGGCATTTGGGGTCTAGCTTTAGCTGGAGGGTGATAATCTCTGGAGGGATCTCGGGAAGCTCATCCTCAGACCAAGCAAACACATCCTGGTTTGCTACTAGGAAGCGTCGGTAAGCCTCCATCTCATGCTTGGATAGTAGCGAGCCAATCTGTAGGTGCGGTTTGGGCTCTCGCCAACTTGGATGATAAAGTGGTCTTCAGCTGGTGTGCTTTCGCTTAGACCGGGTACGTCCGTCATGGGCTTCTTCTCTAGTGGGGCATCTTCCGCCTTTCTCTCCCTGGTGGAGATCAAGTAACACCGGCGAGATTCCCTGGTCCCCTCGGACTTCCCCTACTCCATGGGAAGTAGGGAATTTCAACTTCTTGATGGTACTATGAGGGAACCCCCTTGAGTATGCCCAGAATCCTCTAGCCAACATGGCGTTGTGATGTGGGACGGACACGGGAACCGATTCTAAGTGATGCGGACCTCGGACTCTAAATGCGGACATGACCAGCAACATACAACAATGGAGACGCTTTGGCCCGACACTAAGAGTTCCTATGGGATATACGTCGCTAACAGAAACGCAAGCTCACTCGTCGTCCCAAGCGAGGGGAAACGCGGATCCGTGCGGTTGAGAAACTGGCAGAGTCAAGGGTGGTCGACTCACTTCCGTGCTCAGATCGAGCCACGGGACGGGTCACTCTCTCGCTCACAGTGGTGACATGGACTCACGGGCTAGGTTCCTATCGAACTCAGCAGCAGCACACGACCATATACTAGCTAAGCAAGTAAATGCCAAGAAGTCAAGATCGTTACCTCCACGCTCTCAGCGTGGGGAAGACAACCCCGGCCAATCCTGTACTCTCGGTTAAACAAATACACTACGGTACAAAGATTTGACCCACTCCGCACAGGGAGGTACTAGGTCACATGTGGGGCCCGGGAGTAGCAAAAATTAGGTTGACGGGCAGCATCTTGATGTCATCCGTCGGCTCCGAAACCCTCATTTTAGTGCTATCCGAATGGCATGATATACGGGTTCGTGGGACCCACGCGCTGCCCCATCCTCTGGACCTGACGGAGTGGGTCCCACTATGATGGTGACCTCTGATGGTGCACTTCTCTAGACGGCGGCCGGGCTGGAACACGGTCGGAGGCCGATCGGCTCCGATCTCCAAGTCTTGGAGTTGCTGCCCACGGATCTGTTGCTTCTGTTTTACCGCGCGCGATCCAGCAAGATCTACTGCTGCGATCACTCTCGACGTCGGATCGACTCACAAGAGGTATCGTTGGAAAGCTCTTTCGAAGTAATTCGACCCTCTGTGACTCCAGACACCTCGTTTGGATCGTGCTTCTGATGGGGGATTTTAGAACCGGACTGATCTCAGTTTCAGATCTGGTCGGGTAGAACTGAGGTTTCCTGAGAGTTGGCGTTGACCGTGGGGTAGACCTCTGATTCAGATCTTGAGCTCTTCATGAACATTGTAGTGGGGAGAGATAGGAAAACAGAAATAATTCTTATGACCTATTTGGTGGAGGTTTGGATGGAGAAATGTATTTTATACTGGTGGATGGTCGGATCTGGACAGAGATAGGTAGAACTGAGTGGAGATCTGAAAGTGATTTTTAGAAAATAGGTGAAGGCCTTTAAAAATTCCAAAAAAATTCTTGGATGGAGGGGGTGTTGGACAGAACCTCCAGTAAAATTGGGGGCTTAAGAAAAAATCAAGAAGAGGTCCAAAGAGGGGAAACTCATAGCTATTGTGAATCTAAACTGAAAGCTGGCAGATCTGGATGGAAAGGAAGAACGAAAATGGAAAATTGCAAAATGGAAGCTAGAAGCCCAACCAAATTTTTTGGGACGTGGTGAAGACCGCTGGAACTCACCCTGAAATTTTGGGCTCTAGATAAACTTTTGGCTGAGGGTTAAAAATCTGAGAATGGCCTACTATCACCCAATTGGCAGAATACCGACGGAGGCGGTGGCGGTGCAACGGCGGCTCGATGGCGGCGGCGGCGGCAACGATGAACTCCACATCAGATAGATGAGGCTTCTCACCTCAGAACACAGCCTTCTCAGCTGCAAGAAGAAGAGAGGAGAGAGAGAGAGGGGCAGACCTTGTTAGGCTCCAACAAAATTCAAGATTTCTTATGCATTAATTCCACTCAAAATAGAAATACAAGGTATTTATGTGAAATGATAAAAGACACTAATTAAGCCTAGATCTAGAATTGGGAGGGGTAAAAGAGGGAGTCCACATTTTATTCTCCCATGTGGTTTGGACCAAATTAAAATAAAATTTCAAAGCCTATTAAACTATAATATCATGGGGCGCCCCCTTGACTTTGGTGCCCTTTTTTTTGAATTTTGCAATCCTTTGTCCCCCCCCTTGGTCCAACCCTTCTACAAGCCCACCATGGAGGTTTGACTGACCCCACATGGGCCCAAGAGATGAGGTGGATCAATGGGAGAAGGGATAGGGGGCCCGCGGTACCTAGGTGGTCCCATTTTACAAATAAACCACTCTTACAATCCAAATTACAATCCAAGTAAAGCCTAATAAAAATACCTTACACACAAATAAAGTCCCAGTAAATACTATAAATATCGAGACTCAATGGGGAGTCTCCAGACTGTCTCCGAGCCAGATGAAAGCCGAGGTAGCCCAGGTGGTGCTCCGCGTACGGTACCGACGGCTTGTCGGTTCGTGCTTCTCGCTCGCTCTGGTGTCCGTAGCACGTTGTAGCCGATCATGACTCGCATGATGGTAAAATTGGCTATAAAGGTTACATCTCGTGGGGCAATTCCGAAGGTGGTCGGAAGGGAGATTCACCCCTCGGGATAAACTATGGAGCTAGAGAATCTATACAGGGGAGTGCGTAATGGCGCTATGCAAAAGAGATCCACACCCATCAAAACAAGATAGTCGTAAGAAATGACGTCCGGACCACTTCCATTATTTATGAGAATACAACGCACTATATATTGGTTGATGGTCATGGAGATTACTATGGCGTCGGAATGTGGAGTGCTTACGCCCGCTAGATCCTCATCTGAGAAGACGATGGGCTCCATAAGGTGATCCTAAGCTAGGGTCCAAGTAGTCGAATCATGGCAGCTCATGTTGTCACGGTCTACTTGGTTGACCTGGGAAGCATATGCCCGGTGCCTACTAGAGCTACCCCCATGAGGTATTCCCCCTGGAGATCATCATGGTCTCTTTTTCATTGGGTCGGTTGTCAATGGTAGGTGGCATTCTCGCTCTCTACTACCGTCTCTCAGTAGTGTTGTACACCTCTTGTTTTGATGATGACAAACTATAAGTCATTATATCCAATATTTCATTCAACTTAGCTCTTATGCATTGTATAAATGTGAAATGCATGTGTAAAGGTCAAAGCAATTCAAGAAAAGGGAAGAGAAGCAGTCAAAAGCCTCATAAGAACAAGAGCACTGTGCATAAGTCGACTCACAGGCTCCATGAGTCTACCACAGACTGCAGATAGAACCACCCAGGTTCTGGACTAAAGCAGAAGTTGACTCAGAGGCCCCCATGAGTCGACTCTGACTAGCAGACAGAAACGAGTCTTTCTGGGATTGTCCAGAAGTCGACTCTGAAGGCCCCATGAGTCGACCAATGCCGAAAACGTGGGATAAAACCCTAGAATCGAACCCAGCTTGCTCCAGATCCGAAACCCAGGATCACAATCCAAGTTTGTGCATGATTAAAGGTCTCAAATGGGCGCATGTTGAAGTCCTACGATCAATGACACCCAAGAGGGGGGTGAATTGGGTGTTAATAAACTTTTTACAAACTTCTTCCCAATTCAAACAAGTGTGAAAAACAACCGTAATGAAGATTTGGATCTATATGTAAACACTTAGATCTAATAAAATCTATCACACTCAATCGATCTTAGGTACGATGGCGGAGGTAAAAATCTAAAGATTCAACTCACGCAAGATGTTATCTTTCTGACAAGGTTTGCCTTATCGATCCGAACCCACCTTTTAATATACCTGAGATATAATATGGGAGTGATAAATTAAGCTAGATCTAGCACAAACAATACAATCAGATAAGAACTACGTGTGTGCTGTACAGAATGGGGATAGAAGAGAAGGAACAAACCACATAATGGACAATGATTTTTAGGTGGTTCGGATGCAACAACTGCAACCTACGTCCACCCCTCACCGACTGTGAGGATTCACACACTATCTTGTAGAAGGTTACAAGATCAGAGCACACACACACACACTCGTGTGAGTTCAGAACTCCCACAAAGATGCACAAACACCGAATCACAAGGAAATGTGAAGAAATAGACACACACACACACACAGATGTGCGTAGATCCACACACACACAAGTATTGAGATATTACAAGAACACACACTTGAATTTGAAATAGAAATCGAATGGAAGACACAAAGTAAAAACTTCATATTCAAGCTCCCCCTTAGTTGATGAAGAAGATTTTGGATGCAGCTTGATCTCCACTTGGCTTAGGGTTGATCTGCTCCAGATGTAGCTTGGATCACTTGAAGATGGATGAAGAACTTCCTTCCCGGAGTAATGTTCACGGCTACAGTAGCAGCACTCTTCTCTCCCCTTGATAGCCTCCTTGAGCTTCCTTGGTTCATTAGGGTTTCTTGCCCCAAGGAGATGTTTTTATAACTCTTGAATGGTCAAGAGACAAGCCAGGAACCAGATCCACAAATCATGGAAAGTTTGGTGGCTTTGGGATTAAACAAATCCAAGAAGAGGGGCTTCCCACGTTGAGAATACAAAGTCAACAATAAGGGCTTTCGAGACTGGCAGTCGACCGGAGGTAGGGGGCGGTCGACTAGAATTTTACAGAAATGGAGTCTTTCAATTCTGGGAAAATCGGTCGACCGATCCTTGCTGGGCGGTCAACCGTTACTGTAAAAACTGTAGATTTGAGATCCCTGGAAAATTAGGTCGACCGCTCTGTGCCTTTAGGTTGACCGAAATCTGGGAATTCTGTAAAATAGCTTGGTTCAGTCCATGAAACATATCCGATCATTTGAAGACTTATGTTTGCACAAGGATACATATAAAATGAGTTTGTTTGACCCTCAAACAATTCATGCATTTGTGTTTCAATCTCATTTGGAGAAGTTCAATTAATTAATCAACCCATTTGTAATTTCAAGATTTTGTTATCATCAAAATCGTGTGGAGACTCAACAATCTCCCCCTTTTTGATGATGACAACACTCTGAATTACAATTACCTTGACCTGCCGTAAAGCAAATTTGGAGCTTAGTAATGGAATAAACCAAATACTCGTTCCCTTAGGTGAAAACATCACAAGCCATTCAAAACATGCAACTATTCAACATTTTACTTGCCAATTAGAAAAGAAATGAGACACAAGAGCCAACCATTTGAGATCAAAACACCAGTTGCATTCATTTCATCATTTCATTACAAGGTACATTGATGCAAGAGTGAATGCACGACTCTAGACACAAGTGACTAAACAAATGCAGAACAGACACAATGATCCTCTCATGATCATGCATGCAAACACACAACATACTGACATATATAAATATAGAACATGCACTACTACTTCTCCCCCTTTGGCATCATCGAAGAGGGGAACAGGATAGATGAAGATGGGACCTAACATACACAAGACGAAAGGACACCAACTAGAGGTAGGAAACTAAAAGACGTCCTCATGGGTCATCTGCAGGAGGCGGGGCGTCTGGTGGAAGAAGAGGCACATAGCCAAGGCGATGTCGAATGTCTCCAAGTAGGTGGTCGTGATGCTGAAGACGGTGCTGGATATGGGTCAGTTGTTAAGCCCTATCAAGGTCACAACACTGCATATTCAGGAGAACTCAGTTCATAGCATGAAAGGCCTCACGTGAGTCTTCATGGCTCTGGGTGAGAGTGGTCATGTTTGTGGAGAGAGTGTGCATCTGAGTGGCTAAGGAATCCAAAGCTGTGGAGAAGGAATTTGGATGCTGTGGTATAGATTCTAGCATAGTGCCCATGGTGGCAATACTCTCCCCAAGGGTAGAGAGTTGTTCCCCAAAGGCATCCACTCGAGTTTCCAGCCCAGTGAACCGCCTATCAAAAGTCTCGTAGTCCACCCAAGGGTGGTATCCAGTCCCCCGAGTAGAAGACTCCCCATGATGGAACTTTGATGGGGGAGGCATCTCTTGATCCATGTGATAAGGGGAAGGTGGTGGAGGCTGGTCCTTAGCCTGAACTGGAGGAGGAACTGCCCCTTGAGCCTGCTGCTGCCCCCGTTCCTGCTCTGCATTGTTTTCAGCTTCTTCTTCATAAGTGGGCACATCACGATGGAGTTCACCATCCGGACCCCAATAATATCCCATATCTGTGAAAATCTTGTAGTGATTGTAAATATCATCCTGTTGAACTCGAATGAATACTCCATCACCAAGGTGAACCCCAGTGTATACAAACACGCATGTCAGCTGTGAGGCATAAAGCAGTGATCTCCTTAGTTGGGTTCGACATGTGCTTATCAAATTGGTCATGAGCCGACCCATGTTAATTAAGCTGCCATTCATAACATGATAAAATAGAAACCTATGAACTTCAGTCACCTCATCTCTACTCCCACCCTTTGGATAAATAAGTGACGTGAACATATGGTGTAGAATCCGTTGTAGTGGTGGAAAGTAGTTGGCATTCAACTCAATAAAGTCACTGATACCACGCACAAAATCACAGTTTGTCATGGCAATAAAGGTATCCTCAACTGCACCATGCCCATGTTGAGTAGTGGATAGCGGATCTAGAGGGGAGGGGTGAATAGATCTGCCCCTCTTTTCGTAGAATACCCCTCTTTAAAGCTAGATAAAAAGAATCGCAGTGGAATATAACTAGCTTAGTGAAGGACACAATGATTGGCTTAGCAGGATGAATACGCAATATAGAGATTGAACCTAAGCATGCATCTAACATAAAGCAATCACACAATCAAACCACAACACACGAGATTTTAAGGTGGTTCGAACTGAATCCCCAGTCCTACGTCCACCCCTCACCAAATCCAGTGAGGCTCCACTAGTACAGCGCACCAAACCGCAAATCGGAAAGACTTCCGATTGCCTTCCTACTAACCACAAGTAGGGACGTCAACACCGCAGATTGGATAACTTCCGATTGCCTTCCTACTAACCACTGGTAGGGACGATCTTCAGTTTCGATGGTTTGAACAAACTGGAAAGAGAATAAGATGAAAACGCTCAAACAAGATATAGAGATATGCTAGAATGAAATAGATCTTGTCTGAAATTCCTGGAGCTTGAATCTGATGCTTCAATGGTATCTTCTTCCTTGTGAGATAATCTTCCTTGAACCCCTTTGAGTTGATGGAGAGAGTTATGGATGTAGCTTTGATCTTTCTTTTGATCCCCTTGAGTTGATGAAGAGGTTTAAGGATGCAGATTTAATCTCCCTTGAGAGCTTGCTTACTTCTACACTTACTTGGAGATTGATGGCTTTAGATCTTGGCTTGAATCCATTGGAATGGATGAAGAACTCTGCACGAAGTACTGTTCACGGCTACAGTACCTTCTTCCTTGAACAGCCTCCACAAGTCTCCCTTGATCTCCTTTGATCTAAATGATCAACTAGGGTTTCTAACCCTCATGCATGAGTTTTATATCTCTTTGGATGGTCAATAGACACCCCCCAGACCAGATCCACAATCCATAGGAGATTGGGTGAGTTTAGGATTAAACAATTACAAGGAAAGGGGCTGGCCTCGAGGTGGAAAATAAAGTCAAACATTGCTGCATCAGGGCTGGCGGTTGACCGGTAGAAGTTGGCGGTCGACCGGAATTTTACAGGTTTTGGACATTTGGTTGCTGGGAAAATCGGTTGATCGCCCCTTACTGGGTGGTCGACCGCTGGCTACCGGTCGACCGGTCTTGGACCGGCGGTCGACCGCTGGCTGGGGAAATTCCAAGTTTCTCCTCTTCAGTCCCTTAATCCCTTTAGCAGCCCATTCACGTCTGTGGCATCAAACTTGGCAGAATCTTGAGGATTTCTACTGAGTCTTTGACCTTGTGTTCTCTTGGCTATGCTTCATTGTGCATCGACTCTTTTGTACCAAGTGTTGACTCTTCTTGAAGGGATTTTCATCCTTGCTTGGGTGCGATCATTAGGCTTTCACTTTTGCCATCTCCCCTCCTTTCCTTGGCATATCTGTCATGAAAGAACATCAAGTATTTCAGTCAAATGAGAGTGGAAAACATCAATGACTTATAGTGTTTAGCCATTATCAAAATCATGAATATCAAATGACCACATGGGCACAACATTCTCCCCCTTTTTGATGATGGCAACACTATGAGTCATTATGTGGTAGTAATGTCCAAGATGGCAAATTTTATAACATATGCGGCTCAAGATCCATGATGATGAAATCATGTGAATGCGAATATATATGCATGGATGATCAGGGCATGTGAATGCTATGCAAATGCGTGCATGAATGTATGCATGAGATGAATAGGATGAGCATGAATTCTCTCTCTCTCCCATCAGCAACGACAAAAATTATTCTCCCTCGTTTCACACATTATTCTCCCACATCACTCAAAAAAAAAGTCTCCCCCTGGGACAACCCCTGGGACAACTCACAAAAAGGATTTTCTTCTCCCCCTTTGACAACAGCAAAAAGAAGGGATAAGGTAGAGATGATGACAAATATCTGAAAGACCAGAGCTGAATAGGAGTTGAGAGCAAGCCATTATATGCAAACCGGAAACATGCCATGATCAATATACATGGTTCAAAGCTAATGAAATCTGAGATCAACAAGAGAGTTTGAAAAGCATCTACATCCATGTTTTAATAGAAATGAACCAGAAGTGCATATCATGGCAGTGTTTAACCTTCCCTTGTCTTATACATCCATATTCAATAACTACAAAGGGAATAGCACAAACTAGTATTGACTAAAGCATGGAATTTAATAATTTCAACACTATTTTTTTTCTATGATCTTTTGCATTTGAAGGCACAAGACTCATATTTTACGAGCAATGGAGTCTAGTACATGCCTCCTATCCATAATAATACACGTTGTTTAGATGTCAGTATTCCTAGGTATTTGGTAAGACTGACTGTTATGCTTCAGATTGAACAGAGATAGCTTTGTCACCTCATGACATATCTGACCTCATTTCTTTGATGAGGAGATATATTTCTCAGCAACTATTCTATTGCTCTACCGAGAGTCCAATATAATCAAGACAGAGATAACAGGAGCATATAATGACATATCATTTGTCACTTGGTTTGATGACGTGACATATTTCTCCATGCAATAATATCATTACTCTATCAAATTGACTTACAGGAATTCCAGCTCATCAAGGTGTTTAAAAACAATATTTATCTCTAGAGTATCACCAAGGTTATCATGAATTTTGAATTTTTAGAATTCATGATAGTCATTCAAGGCACAACAAGTAATCTCTAGTTAAGGTCTATTAAAAGCCACAAAACATAGATGATTTTATAATAAATATTTCAGAACTTCAAAGAAATCATTAAATCTGAACCACTTTCATTGGATGGACAATCATCAGTTCATATAATAAAAAGCTCTTACACCATTGGTCTGTCTGTCTCATGATCTCATTTTCAAACTGGAGGCCATTGAAGTTCAGATTGCAAAAGATTAAGAAAAGCAACAAGACTCCCCCTAAGGATATGCAATAGATGCACTCAAGGAGTTATGTTTGCAATCAAGTGCAATGACAATTGTCAAGGAGAGGTTGACTTGTACCATGCAGGGGTTGACCTGGTCAAACATGAAGTGGGCAGAGATGAAATACATGACCCAACACATGGTTGTACACTTATTAATGGTAACAGAATGAAGATGAAACATATGCATGAATGCTTCAAAGAGACAACTCCCCCTTACTATATGGCCTATATGCGACAGTGATGCATGGTACTTGGCGGAGGTGAAACCTCACGCATATTGAGTGCTTCTAGACAAGCATAACCTGCCTTTCCATACATCAACATTTAATATACCATGGCCATGCAAGAATGATGCTACACAAACTATGCAAGGCATCGTGAACATGAATTCAACTTTATTATGCATCAAGACTACATGCAATGCTACACCATATGCAAAATGACATAATTACATATAAATAATGCATGGAAACCAATCTGTAAAAACATACAACTAAATTGAACAAGATCATCATTTCAATTTTTAGTGGCATGAGGTCTGCAAAGACCAACCTCCCTTCTGAGTGTAGTAAACCTGTCATTACACAAGGGCTTGGTGAAGATGTCAGCAATCCGATTTAATGTATCAACAAAATATAGTTCAAAGTTCTTCTTAAAGACCTCATCTCTAATGAAGTGATGCCTAATTTCAATATGCTTGGTCCTAGAGTGCTGGACTGGATTTTTTGCAAGGTTGATAGCACTGGTGTTATTACACAGAATCGAGACACAACCAAGATCTACTTAGTAGTCTTGGAGTTGGTGTTTAATCCACAACACTTGGGTGCCACAGCTCCCCGCAGCAACATATTCCACCTCTGCGGTTAAGAGAGCAACTGAGTGTTGTTTCTTGGAGGCCCAAGAAACTAAACACCCGCCCAGAAATTGACAGTAGCCACTAGTACTCTTATGATCCAGCTTGCATCCAGCGTAGTCCGCATCAGAATAAGATATAAGAGATAAATCACATGATGACGGATACCACAATCCCAAATTATGAGTGCCGACAAGATATCTAAGGATACGTTTAACGACAGTCAAGTGGGATTATCTAGGACTGGCTTGAAATCTAGCACAGAGGTAAACACTAAACTGGATATCTTGTTGGGATGCAGTCAAATAAAGCAAAGAGCCGATCATACCTATATAGATCTTTGCATCCACTAATTTATCATTTTCATCCGAATCTAGTGATGTTATGATGCTCATAGGAGTTGTAATTATTTTGCACCTTGTCATATCAAATCTTTTCAATAGCTCTTTGATGTATTTACCTTGACTTATGAAGCACCCATCTTCTCCTTGGTTGACCTATAAATCGAGAAAAAATTAGAGTTCTCCCATTAGGCTCATCTCGAATTCGCTAGTCATGAGGTTAGTAAATTCCTCACACATTTCAGATTTAGTAGAACTAAACACAATAGCATCAACATAAATTTGAACAATCAAGATGTTCTTACCTTGCTTCTTGGTGAAAAGTGTTTGATCTACCTTACCTCGTGTGTACCCTTTCTCAATGAGGAACGAGCTTAGTCTCTCATACCAAGCTCTTGGTGCTTGCTTCAGTCCATAAAGTACCCTGTCTAGCTTGTATACAAAATCTGCATGGTTAATGTTCTCAAAGTCAGGGGGCTGCTCAACATAGACTTCTTCTTTAATCAATCCATTCAAGAAAGCACTTTTTACATCCATTGGTATAACTTTATTCTAAGGGAGCATACAAAGGTAAGTAAAATTCTGATGGTTTCAAGTCTAGCAATTGGGGCATAAGATTCCTCATAGTCTACCCCAAACTCTTGATTATACCTTTGAGCCACCAATCTAGCCTTGTTTCTTATTATCTTACCATCCTCACTGAGTTTGTTCCTAAAAACCTATTTAGTGCCTATGACAGATTGTGATGATGGTCTAGGAACAAGATGCCAAACTCTGTTTCTTTCAAACTGGTTTAACTCGTCTTGTATTGAATTTATTCAGTTTTCATCTTTTAATGCTTCATCAATATTCTTGGGTTCAATCTGGGAGACAAGAGTAAGTTGATCTAATTCTTCCACAATTCTAAAATGTGACCTTGTTCTAGGTGGATCATTCAAGCTACCAATGACATTTTATAAAGGATGATCCTTAAAAATTCTAATGTCTGTAGAATTATTACCTTTTCCTGGAGCTTGATCCCTTGCATTGCTTGATTCAGCTAGGTCACCATCTTCTCTTGTTTCTTCTTGTTGAGGATCATTCTTTTCCTTCATGCTTAGGAATTCCTCATCTTCATCATTTTTCCTGCAATAGTTATCATTTTTAGAATCATCATGATATTCATCAAAGGAAACATGGGGTGATTCTTCCACAATTTGACTCTTAACATTGTAAATTCTATAAGCCCTTGATCTATCAGAATATCTAAGGAATATACCTTCATCGCTCTTGGGCTCGAATTTATCTAAATCTCTTTTGTCATTACTGTGGATGAAGCATTTTGACCCAAACACTTCCATATGTGTGAGAGAAGGCTTTTTACCTTTCAGCAACTCATAAGGAGTCTTTTTGGTGTGTGTCCTTACCATAGATCAGTTGATAATGTAACAAGCCGTGTTTACCGCTTCAGCCCAAAACCTCCTTGGAAGTTGCCGTTCGGTAAGCATTATTCTTGCCATTTCTATGAGTGTTCGATTCGTTCTTTCAACTACACCATTTTGCTCCAGGGTTCTTGGTGATGAAAACCGATGTGAAATGCCTTCAGCCCTGTAAAGATTATAGAATTCAGTATTTTCAAATTCACCACCATGATCAGATTGAAGCTTGGAGATTTTAAACTCACCGTCCTGCTTTATCTTCATATAGAGTGCTTGAAACTCATCAAAAGTATCATTTTTATGTGTGAGAAAGAAAACCCATGTGAACCTAGAGAAATCATCCACCAAGACATATCCATATTTTCTTCCACTTAAACTAACAGTTCTGGTTGGACCAAACATGTCCATATGAATCAGCTCGAGTAGTTTGGATGACATATTTTGAGATCTTCCCTTGAAGGATTTTCTTGTTTGTTTACCTAGGGCACATGCATCACACAATTTGTTTTCTTGTTTAAAAGATATTTCAGGAAACCCATTCACCATTGAATGCTTTAAAAGTTTATGTAAGACATTGTAGCTAGCATGTCCTAGTCTGCGATGCCATAACCATGCAAGCTCAGATTTTGGTGCAGCAAGATGGTTTAAGTGAGCAGGATCATCTAAGTCAATCATGTAAATATTGTTGACTCTCTTACCAAAAAATTTTACCTTGTCAGATTTTGGTTCAAGGATTCTACATTAATGAGAGTCAAACAACACTTTGTGACCTTTATCGCACAATTGACTTATGTTGAGCAAGTTGTATTTCAAATCTTCAACTAGCAACACGTTACAAATGGATTTGGAGAGGTTCTAACCTACATTATCTGTTCCAATGATTCTTCCTTTATTGTCCCCTCCAAATATGACATGTCCTCCTTCCTTTTTCATCAAGAAATAGAATTTTGTTCTGTCTCCAGTCATGTGTCTTGAACAGCCGCTATCAAGGTACCACCTGTTATGCATGGCTGCAAGACACTCCTGCACAAGCAATTAAGCAATGGTGTTTGGAACGCAACAAAATTTGAGTCCCATCAAGCTCTTCAGATTTTCAAAACATGAAACCATTTCTTTTGGAATCCAAACCTTCCTAGCATTCATGTTCTGTTTGCTTGGAGCAAGGATTTGGTTTTTATTTTCAGCTTTGACACTCACTTTCTGTTTAGAGGCTCTTTGTTGGATTTTGTGGGCATTTGAGGAAGTTTGCTTCTTAACCCATTAAGGCCACTTGTTGGTTTTGGATTGAAAGTAACTATTTTGCCACCAATGGGTTTGAAGCTTATAAGATTGGTGAATAAAGGAATCATAATTTCCCCAAAAATAAGGTGCTGTCGACCTGTATGAATGTGCAACCCAGGTACAATGGCATCTAGGAGGCTGAATTTGTTTGGCGGCCTAAATGGGCGATGGCCAAGGAAGTGTCGACCTATGCTGTGGGGATGGCTGACTCTTCTTAGACTTTTGAGGTTTCATCTTAGGGAGTTCAGTGGTTTCCACCTCAAACTTTTATTTTCCTTTATCACTATGTTTTTGTTGACTTTGATTGGGTGTTGTGTTTGAGGTGGAAGCATCAGAAGAGGAAACAAATGTGATAGTTTTTAACCCAATTGGCCTTTTGTTTGTTGGTTCAAAACCCAACCCTTCCTTATTGAAGTTCATTCTAGTACCTAGTAATGCATCTAGGTTTTCTCTTCCATCCACAAACTTTTCTAAAGATTGTTGTTTATCCTTCAACTATTTTTGTAGGTTTTCAATATTTTGAAGAAGTTGAGTGTTGACTTGTTTGACAGCTTCATACTTCTCATTACTCAATTTGCTGTCCTTTTCATAGTTTTACATTTTTAGCTTCATGCTATCAATCTCATTTCTTAAGTCTTCATTTTCAGTTTCCAAGTCAGCCATTTCTTTTCTTCCCTCTTCCAAATCCTCAATCATTTTCTTAAGATCTTCAATTTCAGTTTCAAGTAGAGCAGTCTTATCATTCATATCATGATCATGCACAAACAAGTTAATTTTCTTTTTCAATGATTTATTCTCCTTTTTGTACATGTCATATTTTTCCATGAGCTGTATATATGCTTCCTCCCAATCATCAATTGTGTAATTTTTAAAAGGAGAATTTATCTCAGTTTCTTCGTCACCTCTGGCCATGAGACAAAGATCTTCTTTTTCCTTGTCCGAGGAGCTAGTTCCACCATCACTTTCTTCCTCGTCACTCCATGTAGACACCATGGCCTTGTTCTTCTTCTTGCCCTTCCATTTATCAGCTTTTCTGAATTTTTCAGGACAGTCAGTTTTGAAATGCCCTGGTTTGTTGCAAGAATAACAAATGATTTTGTCAATTTTCTTAAAGTTTTCAGAATTAGATTTGAAACTTTTCCTTACGTGTGACCTTCCTCTCATTAAGCTCTTACCTTCCTTTCTTAGAAATTTTCTGAACTTACGTGTGAGCATGGCTACATAATCCTCATCTCGCTTACTTGCAGAAGCCTCACCTTCATCAGAAGTGCTTTGACTGCTGGGTCCTACTTTAAGAGCTAGAGACTTTTTCTTAGGCACCTCAGCCTCTTTGTTCTTAAGGTTGATCTCATAGGTCATCAATGACCCAGTGAGTTCATCTACCTTAGTAGTTGCGAGATCTCTCGATTCTTCAACCACGGTATCCTTCGTGTGCCATGCGGGAGTCAGTGACCTGAGAATCTTCCTCACAATTTCCTATTCTAAATATTTCTTTCTCAAAACTGTTAGACTATTAGTAAGCACAGTTAAGCGAGCATACATGTCTTGAATTGACTCATCAGGCCTCATCATGAACATTTCATATTCAGAAACTAAAATGTTGGCTTTTGTTTCTCGTACCTGAGAGGTTCCTTCGTAAATTACCTCTAACTTATCCCACATTTGTTTTACAGTTGCATAGGTAGCCACTCTTGAGAATTCTACTAGATGGAGTGAGCATTGCATGATGTGTTTAGCACTCCAGTTGACAGTGGATTTTCTTATTTGTTTTTTGGTCCACAAGTCCTCATCATCCGTAAGCTCATACGGACCTTTGCTGATCACTCGCCAAAGTTCGTAGTCTTGGGCGTGAATGAACACCTGCATGTGATGTTTCCAATAAGAATAAATAGTTCCAGTGAAATAAGGAGGCCTATTTACAGAATGTCCTTTAGGTAAACAACCCTTGGACGCTAATCCACCATTTCCCTCAAGGTCGTTGGACCCCATAATAAGAGATTAGGCTCTGATACCACTTGTTGAGTAGTGGATAGCGGATCTCGACGGGAGGGGTGAATAGATCTGCCCCTCTTTTTGTAGAACACCCCTCTTTAAAGTTAGATAAAGAGAATCGCAGCGGAATATAACTAGCTTAGCGAAGGACACAATGATTGGCTTAGCAGAATGAATAAGCAATATAGAGATTGAACCTAAGCATGCATCTAACACAAAGCAATCGCACAATCAAACCACAACACACAAAATTTTAAGGTGGTTCGGACTGAGTCCCCAGTCCTACGTCCACCCCTCACCAAACCCGATGAGGCTCCACTAGTGCAGCGCACCAAACAGCAAATCGGAAAGACTTCCGATTGCCTTCCTACTAATCACCGGTAGGGATGATCTTCAGTTTCAATGGTTTGAACAAACTGGAAAGAGAACAGGATGAAAATGCTCAAACAAGATATATAGATATGCTAGAATGAAATAGATCTTGTCTGAAATTCTTGGACCTTGAATCTGATGCTTCAATGGTATCTTCTTCCTTGTGAGATAATCTTCCTTGAACCCCTTTGAGTTGATGGAGAGAGTTATGGATGTAGCTTTGATCTTCCTTTTGATCCCCTTGAGTTGATGAAAAGGTTTAAGGATGCAGATTTAATCTCTCTTGAGAGCTTGCTTGCTTCTACACTTGCTTGGAGATTGATGGCTTCAGATCTTGGCTTGAATCCCTTGGAATGGATGAAGAACTCTGCACGAAGTACTGTTCACGGCTACAGTACCTTCTTCCTTGAATAGCCTCCACAAGCCTCCCTTGATCTCCTTTGATCTAAATGATCAACTAGGGTTTCTAATCCTCTTGCATGAGTTTTATATCTCTTTGGATGGTCAATAGATACCCCCCAGACCAGATCCACAATCCATGGGAGATTGGGTGACTTTAGGATTAAACAATTACAAGGAAAGGGGCTGGCCTTGAGGTGGAAAACAAAGTCAGACATTGCTGCATCGGGGTTGGCGGTCGACCGGTAGAAGCTAGCGGTCGATCGGAATTTTAAATGGTTTTGGACATTTGGTTGCTGGGAAAATTGGTTGACCGCCCCTTACTGGGCGGTCGACCGCTGGCTGCCGGTCGACCGTTCCTGGACTGGCGGTCGACCGCTGGCTAGGGAAATCCCAGGTTTCTCCTCTTCGGTCCCTTAATCCCTTTAGCAGCCCATTCACGTCTGTGGCATCAAACTTGGCAGAATCTTGAGGATTTCTACTGAGTCTTTGACCTTGTGTTGTCTTGGCTATGCTTCATTGTGCATCGACTCTTTTGTACCAAGTGTTGACTCTTCTTTAAGGGATTTTCATCCTTGCTTGGGCGCGATCATTAGGCTTTCACTTTTGCCATCTCCACTCCATTCCTTGGCATATTTGTCATGAAAGAACATCAAGTATTTCAGTCAAATGAGAGTGGAAAACATCAATGACTTATAGTGTTTAGCCATTATCAAAACCATGAATATCAAATGACCACAGGGGCACAACAGCCCAAAATTCATATTAGCACCCTTGGCTGAGAAACCTAAGGCTTGCTGAAAGAGATCGGGTGTGATATGAATTACTACTCCTTGGACAATAGTATACAGCTCTTCATTTCTCTCAACCAGATTTCCATAAAATTGATGTACTAGGTTAGGATAGTACCTAGTGTATCTGGTGACAAAATCAATCCACCGCTCTTGAATTTCAAACAGGGCACATAGATCAGGCAAAATCTCATTCACCTCGTCGAAATCGACCAATCGAGGATTGATGATGGGTCGCGAAGGTAAACGAGGTGCTCGACGAGGCACTGGTGCCTGCTGTGGTGGATGAGCCGGGGCATCTCATCTCCGACCACTTGGTTCCCCTTGGGCAGAACGCTGAGAACTCCGTCGAGGCGGCATCCTGAACTAGAAGAACTCACCGGGAAACCCTTGAACAAACAATCTCAACCCAGGGGAGGAAGATGGACCAAAAGGGCACACCTAGGGCTTGAAATGAACTTCTCCACAACCGGGATCCTTGGAGGTGTCTTCACGAACGCACAAATCGGCCGTGGAGATATCATCCTGAAAACGTGATGAACCAACCTGATCTAGTGCGAGTGAAGGAGGAATGATGTTTGTGAGGTTTAGAAATGGGGTTTTGGTGTTTTAGGGTTAGGGGAGAGGATAGGAGAGAGAGTGGAGGAGTTGTAATGAATAAATGGAGAGTGAAGACCCCTTTAAAATGGGTTCGGATGGTGGTTCGGCCGGCCCGGTTCGCCGGGTTCGGACGACCGGACCGGGTCTAGCGGTTGACCGTTGGACCCAAAGATTTCCAATTTTGTAACTTTTTTTGTTTCTTTTGTTTTATATATGAGGACAACCATCCGACCTTCTGATTGGAACCAACATGAAGTGGAGAGAGAGAGAAAAAAATGGAGATTTGAGGAGACTTCTCTAGCTCCCCCTCAAAAGTTGCCTTAGGTCCGGCATCACTAGATCAACATTTAATTCAGCAAGGAGTATCTGGCCTTAGAAGTATTTTTCAAGGAGGGCTACATATATAAATACATTCAAGCATGCAGGAGTGTATGTGAACACACAAGGTATTGAAAATAAATATAGACAATATGCATGTTTTCCTACCCTTGATGCATATGAGTTTCTACAAATGCAAATCTTAACCTAAGTGCAGACTTATGTATGTATGCTCTCACCCTTGCACATCCCAAGTTCTCTTCTTATCTTGTTAAATTGATCCTAGTTTAGGGGTTTTGTGAAGATGTCAGCTTGCTGATTGTGTGTGTCAATGAAATTCAATTCAAAGATCCCTTTTCCTACATGATCTATCAGAAAATGATGTCAAATGTCAATGTGTTTTGTCATAGAATGTTGAACGGGGTTTTTAGACAAGCTGATTGCACGTGTATTATCACACAAGATTGGCACACATTTCATTTCAATATCCAAATCAAGCAATTGATTTTTGATCCAAAGTACTTGGGGTCCACAACTTCTGGCGGCTACATATTCAGCCTCGGCCGTTGAGAGAGCTACTGAATGTTGTTTCTTGGAGGCCCATGAGACTACGCAACCACCAAGAAACTGACAGTACCCACTATTAATTTTACGATCTACAATACATCCGGCATAATCCGCATCGGTGTATGCAATCAAATCAAAAGAATTACCAATGGGAAACCACAAGCCAAAATCTATTGTGCCAATTAAGTATCTAAAAATGCGTTTAACAGCCATTAGATGAGATTCTTTAGGGCATGACTGAAAACGGGCACAAAGACATACACTGAATTGAATGTCAGGACGGCATGCTGTAAGATACAGTAGTGATCCGATCATACCTTGAAACAGTGTAGGATCTATTGTTTTACCATTTTCATCTTTTACATCCGGCATAATCCGCATTGGTATATGCAATCAAATCAAAAGAATTCCCGATGGGAAATCACAAGCCAAAATCTATTGTGCCAATTAAGTATATAAAAATGCGTTTAACAGCCATTAGATGAGATTCTTTAGGGCATGACTGAAAACGGGCACAAAGACATACACTGAATTGAATGTCAGGGCGGCATGCTGTAAGATACAGTAGTGATCCGATCATACCTCAAAACAGTGTAGGATCTATTGTTTTACCAATTTCATCTTTGTCTAACTTCGAGGTTGTGGCAATTGGAGTTGACAAAGGTTTTGCTTCAGCCATCCCAAATTTCTTTAACAGCTCTAGTGTGTACATAGCTTGATTGATGAAAATTCCCTCGGGTGTTTGCTTCACCTACAATCTAAGAAAAAAATCCAGTTCACCCATTAAGCTCATCTCAAATTCTCCTTGCATGATTTCTGTAAATTCTTCACATAAGACATTGTTAGTAGCTCCAAAAATAATGTCATCCATATATACTTGAACTACTAATATGTCTTTACCTAATTTCTTTGTGAAGAGTGTTTGGTCAACCTTACCTCTTTTGAAACCATTTTTCACAAGGAATGAAGTGAGCCTTTCATACCATGCTCTTGGTGCTTGCTTTAATCCGTACAAGGCCTTCTGCAACTTATACACATGCTTTGAATGCTGTGAATCTTCAAAACCTGGAGGTTGCTCCCATCTTGAGGATTACCGATTATGTTTTCAGTTGGATGATCCTTTAAGAACGTAGAGGAGCTCGGCAAGTCGGGGTGCTGCACTTGTTGTTCTTGGAGCGTTTCAATTGAAGGATCTTCATCTTCTTCACTCTTGCTGGGTATTCCTTCCTTTGGTTCATCCTTGGCTTTAGATGTTCCAGCATTAGTTGACTTTTTGGGGGCTACTCCTGCATCTACAATTTGAATAGATTGGTTTGTCAGTTTTAGTTCAGATTCATCAAAAATCACATGAGGACTTTCTTCAACAACCAAAGTCCTTTTATTGAACAATCGATAAGCTCTTGAGTTAAGTGCATAACTTAAAAAAATTCCTTTGTCACTTTTCTCATCAAACTTACCTAGGTTAGACTTACCATTGTTCAAGATGAAGCATGGGCATCTAAAGGGTTTAAGATAAGAGATATATGGTTTCTTACCCTTGTACAGCTCATAAGGGGTTTTCTTCAGAATGGGTCTTACCATTGCCCTGTTGATGATGTAACACACTGTACTTACCACCTCAGCCCAGAAATATTTTGGTAGAGATTTTTCACTTAACATGGTCCGCGCCATGTCTATCAATGTTCTATTTTTTCTCTCCATCACTACATTTTGTTGGGGCGTCCTTGGTGATGAAAAATTATCGGTGTATCTCTGCTCTTCACAAAAATTGATGAACTCATGATTTTCAAATTCACCACCATGATCACTTTGAATGGTGGTGATAAGGTAGCCTCTAGAGAGGGGAATTTCTGTAGCCCATCTAAGAGCAGCCAAACAAGGTCCATCAGGACCAAACGAGACTCAGCTCATCCAAATGACAGCCCCACAAGGCCCACTTAGACTAAAAAGCCCAATAAGATTACTCGGGATCTCATCCTTCCTCGGCGGCCCTTAGGCTCGGAAGGCCCGAGCGTCGATCAGAATGGAGGAAGACCCATGCTCGAGTTATCCCCTCATCGGGATAGAGGCAAGCGCTCAGCGCCCACTCCGACCTATCTTCATCCGAGCTATGCCTATCGCCTGGACAGGGTTGGCACCTTTTATGCTCGGACAGACCGACGATTGCTTATCCACGCAGCCGTTGAGAGCCCTTTATGAGCATGAGTTTATGAGTATAAGAGATCCGTGATCCCTCAAAGCTATAAAGATCCCACGATGAGGATGTAAAGATCCCACGATGATGACGTAACTCCCGCCTGAAACTTCTCAGCTTACGGGACTCATAAGGTGAGCACACTATATAAACCTGGGACTCCCTCCAGTGCAAGGGAAGGGCAATACACGCCTAAAATCCCCTGAGCAGGAACCACTTCACCACCTTGGTGTAGGGGGATCTCGTGCACCTCTTTCTACCTCCCTCCCTATCTTCCATCATTGCTCTACTGACTTAGGCATCGGAGGGTTTTCCCCAGGGAACCTCCCCTGGGCCCCCTGATCTGTTTCCCTTTCTCTATAGTTCACTGTTCGGTGATCATCTACCCAGCTCAGGAGCCGCGCGAGATCATGCCCCTTCATCTGGTGCCGTCTGTGGGAAACGACCAAAGAGCCAGTATGGTGTGAAGAAGTTCAGGGAGGAGGTCCGTCGGCGACAGGGGAAAGACCATGGTAGAGGCGGGAGAGGGCCCCCCTCAAGCCTCACAAAATCCCCCCTCCAATGCCAGCACCCCCGTCGACGGACTGCCCCCTCCCGCCACCGCGGTAGGAGTACCGCTTAACGGCGGCGCCGACGCCTTCCAAGCCCTCAATGCAAAACTAGATGTCCTCAAGGAACTCATGAGGACTCAGGCGGCCAGAGATGGAAGGTCATGCGCCCCTCCGGAAAAACCCCCCCGCGAGAACGTGTCCCAGAACACCGCTGGAGGTCGCTTCACCCTCCGAGGGCAGCAGCTTATTCGCAACAAGGCAGGAGGACCCTCACAAGCCCCCCCCTCTGGAGCAAGAGGCCTCCTCCACACCGAAACGGGGTAAGCATGGGGCACGCCGTCCACTCCCGGAGACCGAAGTCCCCATGGAGCACCATGACAGCCTGCCATCACGCCCCCTCAGCCCTACGGCGCAACAATAGCCAGAGTTGTCCCTCCGTCTACGAGAGTTCGAGAGGCACTTCGCAGCACAGGAGTGCACCTTATGAGTCTTGCAGAAGATCTCTCCACCAGAGGACGAGGAGAGATCCCCATTCTCCGACCATATCTTGAAGGCAGAGGTATCTCCCAGAACCTTCATCCCGACCTTTAAGCCTTACGACGGCCAAGGCGACCCGGCCGACCACTTCGACAGCTTCGACGCCCTGATGACCCTTCATGGAGCGTCCGATGCCATCAAATGCCAAGCCTTTGCGACCACCTTGGTCCAAGGTGCCCAAGCATGGTTCCGGGCCCTCGCCCCCGGATCCATCCGAGACTTCAAGCAGTTTGGACGAGTATTCAAGGAGAGTTTCGCTGGCATCGGCCCCCCGAGGTCAATAGCGGGGCTTTTGGCTCTCAAATAGGCTCAAGGGGAGAGACTCCGGGCCTACATCAACCGATTTAAATTGGAAGCCCTGAGAATCCCCCGCCTAGACGTAGCCTCGGCCATAACCGCGCTGACCGGAGGCACCCAGGACGAGAACCTCCGCCGTGAACTTGTCCTCCACCCTCCCTCGACCATTGCCGAGCTAGTGACTCTGGCATTACGGCATGCTGAGTGCGAAGAAGTTCTCAACGCATGCCGAGGCGCAACCGGCTCGGGTCGAGAGGGGGACAAGAAGCGAGCACCCGAGTCAAGCTCGGGCCAAGGAAAGAGGCGAAATCGAGACGGGGAGCACAAAGAACCGTCCAGGAAGTATGAGCAGTACACTCCCCTAACCGCTCCAGTATACGAAATATATGAAGACATCAAAGGCTCGGGCCTCCTCCGCCAACCCGAGCCAATGAGGTCGAAAAGCTGCAATCGCAACAAACATTGCCTGTTCCACAGCGATCACGGGCATCACACTGGCGATTGCCATCAGCTCCAGGATGAGATCGAGCGCCTCGTCTGCCTAGGACACCTGTCTCTGTTTGTGGCCAGGCAAAAGGAGGACCGAGGCACCCCAGATGAAATCGATAATGCCCCTCACGGGGTCCATATCAACGTCATCGCCGGAGGAGCTGCATCGGGAGGAGACAGTGGCCGAGGAAGGAAGCGTCATGCTGAGCGGGCGAGCCGAGCCATCGAGCCTCCCAAGGCCCCACCGAGTGAGCCTTAGGTCATAGTCTTCTCTGACCGAGACCTGGAAGGGTTGACCACCCCGCATGACGACGCCCTAGTCATATTGGCCACAATAAACCATTGTAACGTAGACATGATTCTGGTTGACAATGGAAGTGCCCCCGAGGTATTATCCTATGAATGTTTCTTTAAGATGGGGGAGGATCCGTCTAAAATCTGCCCGATCCGAACCCCCCTGTGCGGGTTCAATGGCCAGGCCACTTATCCCGAGGGAGCCCTCAGCCTGCCGGTTACTCTGGCACCCCACCCAAAACCGTTACGGTTATGGCGAACTTCAAAGTGATCAAGGGTATGATAGCGTACAATGTAATCTTCGGCCGAGGGATCCTCAGCCGAACGAAAGCAGTGCCTTCTACCTATCACCAAAAGATGAAGTTCCCCACCAAAAATAGGTTGGGGGAAGTCCGAGGTAACCAGGCCATGGCCAGAAGGTGCTACAATATCTAGGTTGAAGCCACAAGGCCGGACGGAAAGAACAGGGGCCCCCGGTAAGTCGAGGAAAAATCCGCAACCGCCGAGCCTAGAGGCGAATTGCTAGCGGTTTTCCTAAACGACGACCCGACCCTGGGAGTAAAGATCAGAGCCGACCTAACATCTGAAGACCAACAGCAATACAAAGAGTTTCTTTTCGCGTACGTCTGAGTCTTTGCATGGTCTGATGATCAACTCCCTGGGATACCGGAGGAGACGGTGATGCATAAGCTCAACCTCGATCCAACCATCAAAGCCGTACAACAACGTAGAAGGAAGCACGTGCCAGAGAAGCAGGCGATCATCAAGGAGCAAGTCACCAAGGGGTAAAAGACCGGTCTTTTCAGACCGGTCCTGTACCCGACATGGCTGGCTAACGTTGTCCTGGTACCAAAAGCTTCAGGAAAATGGTGAATGTGCGTGGACTTCACCGACTTGAACACGGTTACTCCAAAGGATTGCTATCCGTTACCGAGCATCGACCAACTGGTTGACTCAACCTCGGGCAACGAAATACTCAACTTCCTAGATGCCTATTCAGGTTACCATCAGATCAGAATGCACCCCGAAGACATCGAGAAGACCGCCTTTATCACCGACTTCGGCGTACACTGTTACACCCGGATGCTTTTCAGGTTGAAGAACGCTGGAGCCACATACCAGAGGCTAGTCAATCATATGTTTGAGGGGTAGCTCGGTCGGAACGTCGAGGCCTATATTGATGACATGCTCGTAAAGACCCCCAAGGCCGAGGATCACTTCGCCGACCTAGCAGAAACCTTCGACACCCTCCTGAAGTACAACATGAAGCTCAACCCTACCAGGTGCGCCTTCGGGGTAAGGTCCGGGAAATTCTTTGGCTTCTTAGTCACCCAGCGTGGGATTGAGGCCAACCCCGACAAGGTCCAGGCCATCCTGGACATGCACCCACCCACCTGCATCAAAGATGTTCAACGCCTTACCGGGCGCATTGCTACGCTCAGCAGGTTCCTGTCCCGCGCGACTGAATGATGCCTACCCTTCTTCAAACTGTTGAGGGGGCCTAAAATGGCATCTGCTACATTCACGTGGGATGAGGAATGCCAAAAAGCGTTCGCAGAGCTTAAGGAGTTCCTGGCTTCACCTCCGGTGCTATCCAAGCCCATCCCCGGTGAAACCTTGCATCTCTATCTCTCAGCGACTCCATCTACAGTTAGCTCGGTCCTAGTCAGAAATGACTCGGGAGTCGAGAGACCGGTCTACTACACCAGTAAGGTGCTCAATGAGGCTGAAAGAAGGTACCCCGGAACCGAGAGACTCGTGCTAGCTTTGGTTACCTCGTCCAAGCGCCTCCGACCCTATTTCCAAGGGCACTCCATCACCGTGCTGACCGGCGAACCATTGAAGAGGATCCTCACTCACCCTGAAGCCTCGGAACGCCTCGTCAAGTGGGACATCATGCTCTGGGCCTACGATATATCGTATCAGCCTCGCTCGGCTATCAAAGGCTAGGCGCTCGATGACTTCATCACCGAGAGCACCATCCCGACTGAAGAAAGATCTCCGTCCGCGCCAGGGCCGACTTGGGAACTGTTCGTCGACGGATCTTCCAACTCAACCGGGAGCGGCGCCGAGATCCTCCTGAAGTCCCCCGAAGGAGAAGAGCTACAGTACGCTCTGAAGTTCAACTTGCAAGCATCTAGCAACGCTTCCGAGTATGAGGCCCTCATATCGGGAGCCCGCATGGCCCGACGGTTAGGGGCTGAGCGAGTCAGGATTCACACTGACTCCCAACTGGTCGCTAGCCAGGTCAATGGCGGTTATGAAGCTCGAGAAGCACCGATGATCAAATACCTCCAGCTGGTCAAGACCGTGGCACAACAGTTCGAGAGTTTTGGGGTAGTCCGAATAGCTCGGGAGGAAAACTCCCGAGCGGACGCCCTCTCTCGGCTGCCTCCTCTCTTGACCCCGAAGGTACTCGATCTGTCCTTCTCGAAGAGCTAGAGCGGCCGAGCATCGATTCAGAGCTCCAAGCTATTGACTCGGCCTCCCCAAGCGACTAGCGTACCCCGTACCTGTCGTGGCTCCAAGACTCTCAGGAGCCTCCTGACCCTCAGGAAGCCCGAAGGTTGAAGTACCAAGCTCGGCGATTCGTCACTCTGGATGGTGCTCTCTAACGGAGATCCTTCTCCGATCCTCTCTTGAAGTGCCTCAGCACCGACGAAGCCAACCGAGCGATCGAATAAGTTCACGAAGGTCTGTGCGGAGCGCATTTAGGAGGTAGGTCACTCGCCAGGATCTTGCTACGGCTAGGTTACTGGTGGCCCACTCTACAGCGCGACTGCTCGACCTACACACAACACTATGATCGGTGCCAGCGATTTGACCACTTGGTCCATCAGCCAGTAACGGAGCTCATCACCCTAGCCGAGCCTTATCCTTTCGCTCGCTGGGGAATCGACATCCTTGGGCTATTCCCCACGACCCAGGCCCAGAAGAAGTTCATTATCGTCGCCATCGATTACTTCACTAAGTGGATCGAGGCCGAAGCCATAGCAAGGATCACCGAGACAGTCGTCTAGAAGTCGATCGTTTGAAAGTCGATCATCTGTCGTTACGGCATCCCCTGGGTGATAGTAAGTGATAATGGTCGGCACTTTGATTCTCGTTATTTCCGAGACAAATGTGCCGACCTAGGCATTCGCAATCACTTCACCTCGGTCGCCCACCCTCAGGCTAACGGGCTGGTCGAAAATGCCAATAAGACTATCTTAAAAGGCATCAAGACTAGGCTCGGGAAAGTCAAGGGCAGCTGGCTTGAGGAATTGCCGAACGTACTTTGGTCACACAGAACAACTCCCAGAATGGCAACCGGTGAAAGCCCCTTTCAGCTGGTATACGGTACCGAGGCCGTGATCCCGTTGGAGATTGGCAACCCCTCCCTCCGAGTCATCTGCTTCTCGTCCGAGGCAAATGACCAGAAACTGCTCGAAAACCTTGACCTAGTAGATGAAGTCCGAGAGATTGCCAGCATCCGAGCAATGGAATACCGACGCCGCCTCACTCGATACTACAACGCCAAAGTCTGAGATAGACACTTTCAACCGGGAGACTTCATCCTCAGGAAAGCCGAAGCCTCTCGACCACTTGAGGTGGCGGGAAAGTTATCCCCTAATTGGGAAGGCCCCTACCGAGTGGTCGAGACGCTCAAAAAAGGAGCATACCATCTATCCACGATGGAAGGAGAGCTCATCCCTCGGACCTGGAACGCGACTACACTATGTAAGTTCTACTTCTGAATACTGAGCATTGTGTAAACGACATGAGATAAAACAAAAGGCTCCTTTCTTTTATTCAAACAACTTGCTTGTACATCAGGAAGGCCGAAGCCAAGAAAATACATGTCAAAAAAGTAAAAAAATCCATCTGGCGCCGCCGTATGAGCCCATCGCTCGGCTGACTCGGTTGACCTTCCTGCGTCCAGCCACTGACTCTACCTCGTGTAGAAACTGGCTCGGATAAAGGGTAGTCGACCGCGTTGACTCGGGCAGCTCAGGACAAAGGTGACAGAGGAATTAGGAAGGAGAATGCTACCTTCCAAGTTGAACTTGGAAGAGAAAGGGGAGAGGGAACGCATATGAAAGCATTCTTCCCACCAACCTGCCAACTCTTTGGAAAAAAGAGAGTGCATGCACCCTCCGAAGAGTGAAAGAAATGAGGAGAAGAGCAGAAGAGGGAAAAAGAGGCTGCGAGGGAGAGAAAGAAACCAGCAGAGCTGGACGAGGAGGCAGGGGAAAGCCCGGGAAGGAGGGAGCTTAATGGGCTTCCTCCTCCCCTCCATGGAGCGAGCAGGAAGGGACGGGCGGCAGGGATGCCTGATGCCCCCATCCGTCCACCATCTCCCCCCCTGCAAGCACCACCGGAACTGATAAAAAGAAGACGACGTGCCTCCACACGTCGGACCTTCTTCAGACCCGTCTGCCGGCCGTCGGACCTCCTTCAAACCCGAAGCAGCAAGGACTCTCTACCCTCCGTCATCGATAACTTCGTCTTCCGGGGCGTCTTCCATGCTCCAAATATAACGGCCCAACGCTACGTGAAGAAAGAATGAGGAAAGACTGTCAGGGAAACCCCTAAGTAGTGGAGAGGAAGGGACGCCCTTCAGACCTTTTATAGGCGAAGGGAGGCTATTTGCCTTAAATGATTCTCTCCTCGAAAACACGCCAAAGGGATCTCTCCCTACGAACGGTCACCTCAAACTTCTCATTTATCGCCCCAGCGGGACACACGAAGCGCCCAGGCATTCAAAGCATGAGAAAATGGAAAGACACCCTATCAGACGCCCACCCAACCATCTGGCGAGATCCACGCAGAAAGTATCGGCTCTTTCCAACCACTGCAGATACGATGAACAAAATACGGCAATGGCAATACGGAACAGATAAGTTTTCATCATAACGCTATTGCCTTATCTATTTTTCTACACAAAAGAGGAAGTTTTTTCTTCAAAAAGGAAAAAAGACATACAAGAAGAGGAAGCAAAGCAGATACATCAGGCCTCCGGCCCACCTTGAAGCCCGAAAGTGGAGGGCTCAAACGGTATGCCCCCGGCACCCTCGGCTACGGCCGACCCTGGCACTGACCCCACCGGCGTGGGAACAGCCTCAGTTGTGTGCCCTCCCGAGGCATCCGGAGTTGGCGACCCCTCGGACGAAGAGCCCCCGTGATCCTCTTCATCCTGTGCCGAAGCAGAGGAACTGGAGGATGACAAGTCCGAGTCATAGAATTGCCCGGACGGGAAGTCAACTACCCCGGACGCCTGCTCTCGGCATAAGAGACGGCCCGGTTGTAGCCTTGCTTGAACCCCTTGCGGATGCCCCGGCAAAGTGCTAACTCATAGTTGGGGAGGGAAGCCTCCTTAAGGTCGACCCGATAGGCCTCTGAGCTTTTGTACTGCTCGGGAACCCTACCAGCGAGCTCGGCCTTCTCCCGCTCCGCCTCGGCTAACTTCCGCTCGCCTCAGCCGTCCGCTTTTTGGCCTCCGCCGCCTTCTTCTCCGCCTCGGCCCGATCAGCCTCGAGCTCCCGCCGAAGGTGCTCGGCTTCCTCCGCTCGGTCTACCAACTCTGCACGTTCGGTCTCCCACCGGCCATCCAGCTCAACGCGTGCAAGGCGCTCCTCTTCAAGAAGCCTGTTCTTCCTCTCGAGCGATTCGCGGGCCTTAGCTAGATGCTCAATTATTGACCGGGTCTCCACCTGGCTCGATCGCACCAGCTCCCTGACTGAGGAAAGCTCCCGCCGAAGCCCATCACACTCTTCGGCAAGCCGATCCAACCTCCTATCAGACCCACCAAGGGTCCAGGCCAGGTTCGCTCACTCCCACTCCGACCGAGCGTACGCTTCTGCCAGAGTGGCCCCCATCTGGGCCAGGACCAGGCCGCCCTCCATAACCCCAGCGAGGGCCGCGGATGGAGAGTACTGCCTACCTCTTCCCCTCACCTTCGCGGCTATACCACGGCATACTTGGTGCAGAGGGCCCGAGATACCAAGCCTCTCCAAGGCCGCCGGAACAGAGAACTCCCCATCGCCCGGCACCCCACCGAGTGGCTCGGACCAAGCCCCAGCCTCGGTCGGCTCTCGTGCCTCGGTCGGATTTTCTTGCGGCCCCCCAACCTGGACCGACTCGGCACCTGCACCACCACCTAAAGCGCCAGCCTCGGCCACGGCCACAGCATTCCCCACCTCGGCCATGGCCCCCCCCGGCTCCTACCGAGGGGAGACCCGGGCCAGCACTGTTGCCAGTCGCAAGAGCAGCCCCGGCCCCCTCGGCTCCAGCCGAAGGAAGAGCCGAGCCCGCATCGTCGTCGCCCGCAGGAGCAGCCCCAACCTCTTCGGCCCCCTCTTGCTCGGCGGGTGGGAGAGCTCGCCCAGTAGGGTCGCCCCATCATGCTCGGTGGAGGGGCGAGCCGCGGCTAGGTCGCCTTCGACTGCGGGTACGACCCCGGCCTTCTTGGCCCGCTACCTGGCCTTCGCGGTGGCCCGGATCATGCCTTCCACGGGGTCCTTGCGCTTGGACCCTCGCGGCCTGGAGGATGCACCCTGGGCCGCCCCCTTGCCCTTATCTCTGGTTTGGGAGCGACTCGTGGGGGCAGCCGATTCATCAGCAGCTGAGTCATCGCCAAGCTCGATCACCTCTGCGGCCTCCTCCAAAGCCTGCCGCCTGGTGTCTGCATGAAGAGGAGGGCATATTCAAGAAAAGAAAAATGATCCCAACATCCAAAGGAGAACCTAGTTTATGGCACCTGAGCCCGACGGATGCAGCCGCGTAAGAAGACATCGCTCGATATTCTCTAGAGTAACCAGCTCTTCTGTGGATTGGCGGTGCTTCAGCAAGATAGCTGCATATTTAACATCCACATGTAGAGGGAACTCATCCTACCTGGGAGGGATATTCGGGTGGAAATTGGGGATTACTAGACACCTCCAGGTCTCCTCCACTGAACAAATCCCCACCCAGAAGAATTGAGTTTTCCACCCCTTATGCGAAGAATCCTTCACAGCCAAGGAGATATAGCTCCTATTCCGCCTCGTCTGGATGAAATAGAAACCCTTCCCGGCCGAAGGATGTGCTTTCAACTCAAAGAAATAGTGAAAGAGGTCCAAGGAAGGAGGAACTCCACACTGGCGGTAGAGAATGCGGAAGGCGGAAAGAAGAAGATAAGAATTGGCTACCAACTGAATGGGCGCCAACAGGAAACAATCGAGAATCTGAAGAATGAAAGGTTCGAAGGGAAGGCGGAACCCACCCTTCCACGATAGAAGGAAGGTGCAGATGTGGCATGTACGAGAGTCCAAGCTCATCTCGTGTGGAGAAGCCGCGACAAAGCGGAACTTGTGGGGTAGGCGATACTGGTGCTCCAACCTTCTCACATCCGCCTCCCCCAGTTCACTACAGTTTGGAATCGACGCCTTCACCACTGGCTCATCCTCCCACTCCTCGGCATCCGAACGCTGGTCCGCCATGGAATCTGGAGAAGAGTTTGAGGAAAGGCGATCTCGGGACCCCGAAGATTCCGGAGGAAGGGGAAGCCACCGGACTGCCTCCGCGGTTATCTCCGCCAACTCCACGAATGCCGCTGCAAGCCTCTGCTCTTCCGTCGTGTCCTCACGACACATCGAAGATCCCAAAAGCAAGAACGGAGGAGAGCCAAAACCCTAAAGATGGAGGATGTCTGGAATGACAACAACCGCCCAATGGCTATATCCCCACGCGGGAGGCGACGCGTCGTTCCGACCTCCGAGAAAAGGGGGCCCCTTCAGTTCAAATCCGTCAGGATCATCATTATTATGGGCCCAGGTGACCACGGCACATGGCTTCCTAACACCGCCAGATCTCTGCCCATCTGAGCCACGCTGGTCTAAAACCCCAACAGCTACTCTTCCGACCTTACTAAAGCTCGGGAGTAGGAGGGGGACAAGTGGAGAGGGGGATTTCTGTAGCTCATCTAAGAGCAACCAAACAAGGTCCATCAGGACCAAACGAGGCTCAGCTCATCTAAGTGACAGCCCCACAGGGCCCACTTAAGCTAAAAAGTCCAATAAGATTACTCGGGATCTCATCCTTCCTCGCCGGCCCTTGGGCTCGGAAGGCCCGAGCGTCGGTCAGAACGGAGGAAGACCCATGCCCGAGTTATCCCCTCATTGGGATAGAGGCAAGCGCTCAGCGCCCACTCTGACCTATCTTCATCCGGGCTATGCCTATCGCCCGGACAGGGTTGGCACCTTTTACGCTCGGACCGACCGACGATTGCTTATCCATGCTGCCGTTGAGAGCCCTTTATGAGCAGGAGTTTATGAGGATAAGAGACCCGTGATCCCTCAAGGCTATAAAGATCCCACGATGAGGATGTAAAGATCCCACGATGAGGACGTAACTCCCTCCTGAAACTCCTCAGCTTACGGGACTCATAAGGTGAACACACTATATAAACGTGGGACTCCCTCCAGTGCAAGGGAAGGGCAATACACGCCTAAAATCCCCTGAGCAGGAACCACTTCACCACCTTGGTGTAGGGGGATATCGTGCACCTCTTTCTACCTCCCTCCCTATCTTCCACCACTGCTCTACTGACTTAGGCATCGGAGGGTTTTCCCGAGGGAACCTCCCCTGGGCCCCCTGATCCGTTTCCCTTTCTCTATAGTTCACTGTTCGGTGATCATCTACCCCGCTCAGGAGCCGCGCGAGATCACGCCCCTTCGGCCTCTTTCATTTTAGATTTTCCTGCAAAACACTTCAAACTCCGTCAACGCATAACTTTTATTGGCTAAAAATAATACCCATGTAAATCTCGAGTAGTCATCAACAATAACAAATCCAAAAGATTTATCTCCTAGGCTGGATGTCCTAGTAGGGCCAAATAAATTGAGGTATAGCAATTCAAGAGGCCGGAAGGTAGAAACAAAGTTCTTATTTTTGAAAGATATGTGTGTTTGCTTGCCTTTTGTGCAAACCTCACAGATTTTATCACTTTCAAATTTTAATTTTGGCAAACCATTTACTAAGTCATGTTTAGACAACTTAGAGATTACTCCAAAACTAGCATGACCTAGTCTTCGGTGCCATAGCCATGCATTATCATGATTGTTTGCTACCAAGCACACATCATCATCGGAAACATCATCTAGATCAATAGTATAGACATTGTTACTCCTCTTGCCGATGAATCTGATTTTATTGGATGATTTATTTATGACAATGCAGTGGGTTTCATCAAAAATAATTTTAAAACCCTTGTCACACAATTGGCTTATGCTCAGCAGATTATGATTTAAGCCTTTCACTAAAGGACATTTTCAATCAAAGTTTCAGAGTTTTTACCTATGTTGCCGATCCCAATGATTTTACCTTTGTCTTTGCCTCCAAAGGCAACTGATCCTCCATCCTTGTCTTATAGTGTAGAGAACACATTCTTGTCCCCTGTCATATGCCTTGAACAGTCGCAATCCAAGTACCATTTGCTCTCCCTGGCTTCAAGACATATCTGCAAGAAATAACATTCTCATGCAATTGATTTTGGTACGTGAAGAGGCAAGATCTCACGCTGGTCCTGAGCGGGCAGTGGATCACCGGATAGTGAACTGCAAGAAAGGGAAATGGATCAGGGGGCCCAGGGATGAGTCCCTGGGGAAAACCCTCCGATGCTTAAGTCAGTAGAGCTATGGTGGGAGCAGTGTAGGGAGGAAGTAGCTTCTACGCGAGATCCCTCTCCACCAGAAGGGTGAAGTGGTTCCTGCTCAGGAGTTTTGAGCGTGTGATTGCCCTTACCTTTCACCGGAGGGTATCCCTGGGTTAAATAGTGTGCCATCTTTTGGAGTCTTGTAAGTCGAGGGGTTTCAGGTGGGGGTTACGTCCTCGACGTGGGCTTTCATTGCCTTATCGTGGGAGCATTATCACCTTGGGGAGCTGGAGTCCCTCACCTTTATAAATTCCTGCCCACAGAGGACTCTTAACGGCTGCATGGATAAGCAATCGTCGGCCATACCGAGCTCAGAGAGGCCAGCCCTATCGGGCGGTAGGCTTAGCTCGGACGAAGATGGGTCAGATTGGTCGACATGCGCCTTCTTCCCCTGGGTGGAGAGATGGCTCGGGCATGGACCCTTCATGTGACCTGACCGACGCTCGGGCCTTTCGAGCCTAGAGGCCGCCTAGGAAGGTAGTATCCTCGAGCGAATCTTTTATTGGGCTTTCTGTCCTAAGTGGGCCCTGTGGGCTATCAGTTCGGCGAGCGTGGCCTTATTTGGTCCTGATGGGCCTAGTTCGGCTGCTCTTTGAATGGGCTGCAGAAATCCCCCTCTCCACTTGTCCCCCTCCTACTCCCGAGCCAAAGGAGGCTCGGATGAGTAGCCTTTTAGGGTTTTGGACCGGCGTGGCTCAGGTGGGTGGAGATCTGGCGGTGTTATGAAGCCACATGTCGTGGTCACCTTGGCCTGTAATAATTGCAATCCTGACGTATTTGAAATGAAGGGGCCCCCTTTTCTCGAGGGTCGGAATGACGCTCCACCTCCCGTGTGGGTTTATTGGCGTTGGGCGCTGGTTGTCATCCCAGACTCTTTCCGTCGTTATGGTTTTGGCTTTCCTTCGCTTCTTTACTTTTGGGGCTCTTCGATGCGCCGTGAGAACACAACGGAGGAGCAGAAACTTGCGGCGGCGTTTGAGGAGTTGGCGAAGATAACTACGGAGGCGGTCCAGCAGCTTCATCCTCCCCCAGAATCTTTGAGGTCTCGAGAGAATTCTTCTTCAAGTTCTTCCTCGGAATCTATGGCGGGCCAGCGTTCGGGTGCCAATGGATGGGGCGACGAACCGGTGGTGAGAGCGCCGGTCCAGAACTGCAGCGAGTTGGGGGAAGCCGAGGTGAAGAGGCTGGAGCATCAGTTTCGCCTGCCTCACAAGTATAGCTTTGTTGCTGCTGCCCCGTATGAGACAAGCCTGGATTCTCGCACGGGCCACATCTGCATCTTTCTTCTGGCGTGGAAGAGCAGGTTTCGCCTCCCCTTAAAGCCCTTCGTCCTCATGCTTCTCAACTTTTTCCAGTTGGCACCCATTCAGTTGGTAGCCAACTCGTACCTTCTCCTCTCCGCTTTCTGAATCCTCTGTCGTCAGTGCGGGATTCCCCCTTCCTTGGAACTCTTCCACTATTTTTTCGAGTTGAAGGCGCACCCGTCAACGGGGAAGGGTTTTTACTTCATCCAGGTGAGGAGGAATAGGAGCTATATTTCGCTGGCGGCAAAGGATTCTTCGCATAAAGGGTGGAGGACCCAATTTTTCTGGGCCGGGATTAACTCGGTGGAGGAGACTTGGAGGTGCCAAGTAATGCCCAATTTCCACCTGAATATCCCACCTTGACAGGAGGAGTTCCCCCCACATGTGGAGGAGTATCCTGCTCGTTTGCTGAAACATCACCAGTCCACCGAAGAGCTGGTGACGCCGGAGAATATCGAGCGGTGTCTTCTTACGTAGCTAAAGCCGTCAGGTGCCACAACTTAGATCCTCCTTCGGATGTGGGGGTCATCTTTATTTTCCTGATCACGCCTTCTTCTTCGTGCAGACACCAGGCGAGAGCCTCTGGAGGAGGCTGCTGAGATCATTGACCTTGGCGACGACTCGGCAGCTGACGAGCCGGGCGCCCCTGTGGGTCGCTCCCGAGCCCGGGACAAGGGCAAAGGGTCGGCCTTCGAGGGGACTTATCGGCCGTGCGGGCGAAGCGAAAGGATCCCATGGAGGGGAGGTTGCGGGAGGCCGTGAAGGCCAGGAAACGGGCCAGGAAGGCCGCGGCCGTCCCCGCCGCTGGGGGCAATTCTGGCTCGGCGGCGCACCCCTCTCTGGGGCAAGATAGGGATGACCCTACCGAGCCAGCACTCCCATCTACTGAGCGAGAAGGGGCCGAGGAGACCAGGGGCACCTGGGGGGTGACGGTGACGGGTCGGCTCTCCCTTCGTTAGGAACAGAGGGGGCCGAAGTTGAAACAACCGCGGCCAAGGCAGGGGCATCGGTCGAGGTGGGCGATATCTCGGGCGGTGACATGCGGGCCGCGACGGTTGAGGTTGGGGGTTCTCCGGCAGAGGCATCACAGCCCCAAACGACCATGGTGCACGGAGCGGCCAGGCTCGCATCTTCGGTCGAGGTCGGGGGTTGCCTACGGAGGCGTCGCAACCCCAACCAACCGTAGTGCGCGAGGTGGCCAATCCCGCAGCTCGACTTTGGCCTTCTGGCGAGGCGCCAGGTGCGGAAAGGGTTCCCATGCCAGTGGCTCTGGAAAGGCTCGGCATCTCGAGCACTTTATACCAGCTTTGCCGCGAGGTGTCCGTGAGGATGAAAGGGGGAGACAAGCGTCATTCTCCACCCGGGGTCCTCGACATCATTATGGAGGGCGGCCTGGTCATGGCCCAGATGGGGGCCACAATGGCGGAGACTTATGCCCGGTCGGAGTCAGAGCGGTCGAATCTTGCTTTGACCCTCGGAGGGTGTGAGAGGAAACTAGTTTGACTCAATGAGGCGCATGAGGGGCTCCGACGGGAGTTCTCTGCGATCAGGGAGTTGTCACGGTGGAGCCGGCTGGAGGTCCGAGTGCTGACCGAGCAACTAACCAAGGTCCGGGAATCGCTCGAGAGGAAAAGTAAACTCCTTGAAGAGGAGCACCTCCTTCGTCTCGAGCTGAATGGCCGTTGGGAGGCCGAGCGCGCCGAGTTGGTGGACTGGGTGGAGGCAGCGGAGCGCCTCAGTTTGGAGGCTGAGGCCGACCGGGCTGAGGCGGAGACGCGATCGGTCAAGGCCGAGGAGTGGGAGGCCGAGGCCAAACGGAAGTCGGCCGAGGCAGAGAAACGATCGGTGGAGGCCGAGGAGCGGGCGGCCGAGGCGGAGCGGGAGAAGGCCGAGCTTGCCGACAGGATGGGACTGGTCGGGGCGGAGGTGATCGAGCAATACAAGGGCTCAGAGGCCTACCGGGCCGACCT
The DNA here is from genome assembly GCA_022559845.1 of Amorphophallus konjac. Taxonomy (NCBI): domain Eukaryota; kingdom Viridiplantae; phylum Streptophyta; class Magnoliopsida; order Alismatales; family Araceae; genus Amorphophallus; species Amorphophallus konjac. The sequence goes on from CM040125.1 coordinate 60,573,665, forward strand.
ACAGGAAGCTACCCTTCCCTACTATGAGTCAGCACTTCGCCGAGGCATCCGCAAGAGGTTTATGCAGGGTTACCGCCGGGCAGTAGCTTATGCCGGGGAACAAGATTCTGGGATCAACTTCCCCTCTGGCCGACGCTATGACTCGGACATGTCGTCTTCCAGCTCCTCTGCGTCGGGCGGGGAAGATCCAGAGGGCTCTTCTCCGATGGGGTGGCCAACTCCGGCTGCCTCGGGAGGGCTCGCGACCAAGGCAGTTCCCGCGCAGGCGGGGTCAGTGTCAGGGCCGGCCATCACCGAGGGCGCTGGGGGCGAAACACCTGCGCCTTCCACTTCCGAGCTTCAAAGTGGGCCCTAGGCCTGATGTATCGTCCTGTTTTGCCTCCTTCTTTTGTTTGCTTCTTTTTCTTTTCCAAAAAAGGATTTCCTCTTTATAAGGTAACAAATAAAATCTTACTTGCTTCTTGATGTACTTGCCGTGATTTGATCAGCGTATCTGTAGTAGTTGGAAAGGACCGATACTTTATGCACAGATCTCGCATGATGGTTGGGAGCGTCTGACAGGGTGCCTTTTCACATTCTCATGCTTTAAATGCCTGGCCGCTTCGTGTGTCCCGCTGGGGCGGAAGACGAGAGGTTTGAGGTGACCGTTCATAGGGGGAAATTCCGTTGGCGTGTTTTCGAGGAGGGAGTCGTTTAAGACGAGTAGCCTCCCTTTGCCTATAAAAAGATTGAAGGGCATCCCTTCCTCTCCATCGCTTAGGATTTTCCCGGACAATCTTTCCTCGCCCCTTCTTCACGTTGCGTTGTGCCGTTGCATTCGGAGCATGGAGGATTGGTGTGGACACCTGAGCAATTACGCCATGCCACCGGTACTGCACGCGGAGCACGACTCGGGCCACCTCAGCGTCCATCTGGCTCGGAGACAGCCTGGAGACTCCTCCTTGAGTCTCCCCATTTATCACATTTGTCTAGACCTTATTTGTGTGTAATGTGTGTTTATTTCTTTTATTCGGCTTTTAATTTTGATTGTAAGAGGGGTTTATTTGCAAAATTGGACCCTCGGGTCCCACGGGCCCCACCAGACCCCTCCCATTGATCCACCTCAGTCCTAGGGCCCCACGTGGGGTCAGTCAACATTTCAAATGGAGGCATCTAGAAGGTTGAATGGTAAAAGACACATGTGAGACAATTGGACTTCAAAGTCCAAGGTAGGCTACCTACCAATTCTACCTTGTCTCCCTTGGTCAATAGGGCGCCCCCCCCCCCCCTTAATTTTTTATTTGTTTTTTTTGTGTGATTCACATTCAATGCAAGCCATCCATCTCCCACCCCTAGATCCAATGGTGGCAAATGGATTTGAGATGTAACCTATATAAGCTTGTATTTTCCATTTTGATACAATTAATGCATATGAATTGATGAATATTGTTGGAAGAGGCCTTGGCCGCCCCCCTCCTCTCTCTTCCCTCTCCCCCTTGCAGCTGTGAAGGCTGCCTTCTGGAGGTGTGACTCCTCCCCTATCGGTTCCGGTCATCATCGCCGCCGCCACGAGCCGCCACCGCACCGCCATCGCAATCGTCGAAGTTCTGCCATCTGCCCGTAGCTGCCACTTCCACGAATTCCTGCCATCATCTACGAGGTCCGATCGATTTGGGATTTTGAGGGGATGTTCTAGAGGTGTTCCCCACGTCCTACAAAAATTGGTGGGTCATAAATCCTCAGTTTTCTAATTTCCCATTTTCGTCCAACCTCCTTTCCCAGATCTGTCTGCTTACTATTTCAATTTCCACCCGCCCTATGTTTCCCATGTTCGGACCCCTTTGTGATTTTTCCTATGGCTCCCGATTTTACTGGAAGTTCTGTCCACCCACCCCTCCTTCCAAAAATTTTCCTGATTTTTGATCAACCATCCACCTATTTTTTAAAATTCATTTTCAGAGCTAGCTACAGTGCTGTCCACCTATTCCCAGATCCGACCTCTTCCCAGTGCAAAAATCATATCAATTCGTAGCCACCTCCAATGAGTCCTAAACAAATATTGCCAACTTCCTTGTTCCAAACCCTATAACTTTTGTGAAGAGATCAGGAGCTGAATCAGCCATCAACCTCATGGTCAACGGCCGTTCTCAGATAGCTCACCTGCAGATCTGAGGTTTCGAGTACTGTACAACAGGAACTTGAAAATTCAATAAAGTTCAGATCCGACCAGATCCAGCAGTTTTCTCTGGGTCTAGATTGAAGGATTTGAAGAGATATTTCCAACGATAGCTCATACGCCCCAATCCGACATTGGGATTGATCGCAGCGGCTGTTTTCGCAGGAGTGCGTGCTGGAAAACAGAACCGGAAATCCGTGGGCTATTAGTTCAAGAGTTGGGAATCGGGGCCGATCGGCACCCGATCGGCGTTTCCGTCCGACCGTCATCCGAGGAGGTGCACCACCAGGGGTCTCCACCACATTGGGCCCCACCCCAGTAGGCCGAGAGGACAGCGCCACCCGTGGGCCCCACGGACCCGTAGAATCCGCCGTCCGGAAAGCACGAAAATGCGGAGTTCGGCACCGCCGGGTGACATCAAGATGCTGCTCGTCAACCCGATTTGCGTGATTCCCGGGCCCCGCATGTGACCTTTTACCTCCCTGCGTGGAGTGGGTCAAGTTATTGTACCGATGTAATAATTTGTTAATCGGGAGTCCACAATTGGCCGGGGTCATCTTCCCTACGCCGGGTGCGTGGAGGTAACGGTCTAACTTCTTGGCGTTCATTTGCTAGTTTAGTATACGGTCATATGCCGCTGTCGAGAGTGTAGGCTCCTAGCCCGTGTGTCCATGTCACTACTGTGAGTGCAAGAGTGACCCGTCCCGCGACTCGATCCGAGTCCGGAGGTTGAGTCAGACTACCTTGAACTCTATCGGTTCCTTAACCGCGCACGATCCACGCTTTCCCTCGCATGGGATGACAAGTGAGTTTGCACTTCTGTTAGCGACGTGTAGCCTATAGGAGCTCTTAGTGTCGAGCCGAGGTCGCTCTAGTAGTCGTGTCATTGCTGGTAGAGTCGTGTCCGTCCCATATAGCGTCGTCTCCTCAGTCCGTCCCGCATCAAGGATCCTTCGGAAGACGATGCTGCCGATGATGGAGGGTGGCAGGTTTTTGTCGCTTCAGGTTTTGAGCAGGTCCGACAGTCGTCGCGTGGGTTTGAAGCGGGTCCGATGGTTGTCGCGTGGATCTGGAGAGGATTTTGACGAAAAAATCACACCGTTTCCTCTATCAGTTCCGGCGAGGCTTCCTGGAGGGGGGCGAGATGGAAGACGGATGGGGGCATCCGGCATCTCCTCCGCCCGTCCCTCTCTGCTTGCTTCAGGGATGGGGGGAGAAGCAAATTAAGCTCCCCCCTTTCCGGGCCTTCCCCTACCTCCTCGTCCAGCTATGCTGGTTTCTTTTTCTTTCTGGCAGCCTCTTTTTCCCTCTTCTGCTCTTCCTTTCTTTCACTCTTTGGAGGGTGCTTGCTCTCTGTACGTTCCAAAGAGTTGGCAGGTTGGAAGAGAGGAGGCCTTCATAGGTGTTCCCTCTTTCCCAGCCTCTGTCAACTTGGAAGGTAGCCTTCCCCTCCCCAGTCCCTTATGTCACCTTTGTCATGGGCCACCCGAGCCAACTCGGTCGACAGCCTTTTATCCGAGCCAGTTTCTACGCGAGGCAGAGTCAATGGCTAGACGCAAGGAGATCAACTGAGTCAGCCAAGCAATGGCCTCTTGCAGTGGTGCCAGATGGATTTTTTGCTTTCTGTTGTGTAATGTATTGGCTTTTGCCTTTCTGATGTACCAACAATCGTTTGAATGAAAAGGAGAAAATTTTATTTCACTCGGATTGTTTGCACGAACTTCAAAAGTAGAACTTGCGTAGTGTGACTGCATTCCATGTCCGAGGGATGGGTTCCCCTTCCATTGTAGATAGCCGGTATGCTCCTTTCCCGAGCGTCTCGACCGCTCGGTAGGGGCCTTCCCAATTAGGGGATAGCTTGCCCGCCGCCTCTAGTGGTCGAGAGGCTTCGGCTTTCCTAAGGATGAAGTCTCTCGGTTGGAAGTGCCTGTCTCGGACTTTGGCGTTGTAGTATCGAGCGAGGCGGTGCTGGTATTTCATCGCTCGAATGCTGGCAATATCTCAGAGTTCATCCGCTAGGTCGAGGTTCTCGAGCAATTTTTGCTCATTTACCTCGGGCGAGAAGCAGATGACTCGGAGGGAGGGATTGGCGATCTCCAACATAATGATGGCCTCGGTGCCATATACCAACTAGAAAGGACTCTCACCGGTTGCCGTTCTGGGAGTCGTTCTGTGGGACCAAAGTACGCTAGGCAGTTCCTCGAGCCAGTTGCCCTTGGCCTTGCCGAGTCTAGTCTTTATGCCTTTTAAGATAGTCTTATTGGCATTCTCGACTAGCCCGTTGGCCTAAGGGTGGGCGACCGAAGTGAAGTGGTTGTGAATACCTAGGTCGGCACATCTGTCTCGGAAATAACGAGAATCAAATTACCGACCGTTATCGCTCACTATCACCCGGGGGATGCCGTAACAACAAATGATCGACTTCCAGACGAAACTCCAGACGACTGTCTCGGTGATCCTCACCGTGGCTTCGGCCTCGATCCACTTGGTAAAGTAGTCGATGGCGACGATGATAAACTTCTTCTGGGCCTGAGCCGTGGGGAACGGCCCAAGAATGTCGATCCCCCACCGAGCGAAGGGGTATGGCTCGGTCAGGGTGACGAGCTCCGTAGCCGGCTTATGGACTAAGTGGTCGAATCGCTGGCATCGGTCGCACTGTTGCATGTAGGCCGTGCAGTCTCGCTGTAGAGTGGGCCACCAGTAACCTTGCCGTAGCAGGATCCGGGTGAGTGACCTTCCTCTTGAGTGCGCTCCGCACAGGCCTTTATGAATATCTTGGATAGCTCGGTTGGCTTCGTCAGGGACGAGACACTTCAAGAGGGGACCGGAGAAAGATCTCCGGTAGAGAGTGTCGTCTAGAATGATGAAGCGCCGGGCTTGGTACTTCAATCTAAAAGACCTCTTGAGGGTCGGAAGGCTCTTGAGAGTCCCGGAGTCACGACAGGTAGGGGGTGCCCCAGTCGCTCGGAATGGCTGAGTTAACAGTAAGGAGCTCCGAGTCAATGCTTGGGCGCTCTAGCTCTTCAAGGAGGACCGATCGAGTACCTTCGGGGTCGAGAGAGGAGGCCAGCCGAGAGAGGGCGTCCGCTCGGGAGTTTTCCTCCCGAGCTATTCGGACTACCTCGAATCTCTCGAACTGTTGGGCCAGGTCTCTGACCAGTTGGAGGTATTTGATCATTGGTGCCTCTCGAGCTTCGTACTCACCGTTGACTTGGCTAGCGACCAGCTGGGAGTCAGTATGGATTTTGACTCGCTCAGCCCCTAAACGTCAGAGCCACATACTAGAGGCTGGTCAACCACATGTTTGAAGGACAGCTAGGTCAGAACGTCGAGGCCTACACCGATGATATGCGCGTCAAGACCCCCAAGGCCGAAGACCACTTCACCGACCTCGCTGAGACCTTTGACACCCTCCTAAGGTACAACATGAAGCTCAATCCTGCCAAGTGTGCCTTCGGAGTGAGATCCGGGAAGTTCTTGGGTTTTCTAGTCACTCAGCGTGGGATCGAGGCCAACCCAGACAAAGTCCATACTATCCTGGACATGCGCGCGCCCACCTGCATCAAGGATGTCCAACGCCTAACTGGGCGTGTCGTCGCTCTCAGAAGGTTCCTGTCCCGTGCGGCCGAACGATGCTTGCCCTTCTTCAAGCTGTTAAGGGGGCCCAAATTGGCATCTGCTACGTTCGCATGGGATGAGGAATGCCAGAGAGCGTACGCCGAGCTCAAGAAGTTCTTGGCCTCGCCCCCGATGCTCTCCAAGCCCGTTCCGGGTGAAGTCTTGCTGCTCTATCTCTCAGCAACACCATCTACGGTTAGCTCGGTCCTAGTCAGAAATGACTCGGGAGTCGAGAGGCCGGTCTACTACACCAGCAATGCTCAACGAGGCTGAAAGGAGGTACCACGCAACTGAGAAACTCGTGCTAGCGTTGGTTACTTTTGCCAAGCGCCTCCGGCCCTATTTCCATGGTCACCCCATCACCGTGCTAACCGGTGAACCATTGAAGAAGATCCTGGCCCACCCTGAAGCCTCGGGACGACTCGTCAAATGGGCCATTATGCTCGGGGCCTACGATATATCCTATCGGCCGTGCTCAGCTGTAAAAGGCCAAGCGCTCGCCGACTTCATCGCCGAAAGCACCATCCCGACTGAAGAAAGAGCCCCGTCCGCGCCCGGGCCGACCTGGGAATTGTTCGTTGATGGATCCTCCAACTCGGTCGGTAGTGGTGCCGGAATCCTCCTGAAGTCCCCCGAAGGAGCAGAACTGCAATACGCCTTGAAGTTCAGCTTTCAGGCATCCAACAACGCTTCCGAGTACGAGGCCCTTATCTCGGGAGCGCGCATGGCCCGATGGTTAGGGGCTGAGCGAGTCAAAATCCATACTGACTCCCAGCTGGTCGCGAGCCAAGTCAACGGTCAGTACGAAGCTCGAGAGGCACCATTGATCAAATACCTCCAACTGGTCAGAGACCTGGCCCAACATTTTAAGAGATTCGAGGTAGTCCGAATTGCTCAGGAGGAAAACTCCCGAGCGGACGCCCTCTCTCAGTTGGCCTCCTCTCTCGACCCCGAAGGTACCCGATCGGTCCTCCTTGAAGAGCTAGAGCGCCCGAGCATTGACTCGGAGCTCCTTACTGTTGACTCAGCCATTCCGAGCGACTGGCGCACCCCCTACCTGTCGTGGCTCCGGGACTCTCAAGAGCCTTCCGACCCTCGAGAGGCCCACAGATTGAAGTACCAAGCCCGGCGCTTCACTGTTCTAGACGACACTCTCTACCAGAGATCTTTCTCCGATCCCCTCCTGAAGTGTCTCGGCCCCGACGAAGCCAACCGAGCTATCCAAGATATTCATGAAGGCTTGTGCGGAGCGCACTCAGGAGGAAGGTCACTCACACGGATCCTGCAACGGCAGGGTTACTGGTGGCCCACTCTGCAGCGCGACTGCACGGCCTACGTGCAACAGTGCTACTGATGCCAGCGATTCGACCACTTAGTCCATCAGCCGGCTACGAAGCTCGCCACCCTGACCGAGCCATACCCATTCGCTTGGTGGGGGATCGCCATTCTTGGGCCGTTCCCTATGGCTCAGGCCCAGAAGAAGTTTATCATCGTCGCCATCGACTACTTTACCAATTGGATCAAGGCCGAAGCCACGGCGAGGATCACCGAGACAGTCGTCTGGAGTTTTGTCTGGAGGTCGATCATTTGTTGTTACGGCATCCCCCGGGTGATAGTGAGCGATAACGGTCGGCAATTTGATTCTCGTTATTTCCGAGACAGATGTGCCGACCTAGGTATTCCCAACCACTTCACTTCGGTCGCCCACCCTTAGGCCAACGGGCTAGTCGAGAATGCCAATAAGACTATCTTAAAAGGCATAAAGACTAGACTCGGCAAGGCCAAGGGCAACTGGCTCGAGGAACTGCCTAGCGTACTTTGGTCCCACAGAACGACTCCCAGAACGGCAATCGGTGAGAGTCCTTTCTAGTTGGTATATGGCACCGAGGCCATCATTATGTTGGAGATCGCCAATTCCTCCCTCCGAGTCATCTGCTTCTCGCCCGAGGTAAACGAGCAAAAATTACTCGAGAACCTCGACCTAGCAGATAAACTCTGAGAGATTGCCAGCATCGAGCAACGGAGTACCATCGCCGCCTCACTCGATACTACAACGCCAAAGTCCGAGATAGGCACTTCCAACCGGGAGAATTCATCCTTAGGAAAGCCGAAGCCTCTCGACCACAAGAGGTGGCTGACAAGCTATCCCCTAACTGGGAAGGCCCGTACCGAGGGGTCGAGACGCTCAGGAAAGGAGCATATCGGCTATCTACAATGGAAGGGGAACCCATCCCTCGGACATGGAATGCAGCCACACTACGCAAGTTCTACTTTTGAAGTTCGTGCAAACAATCCGAGTGAGATAAAATTTTCTCATTTTCATTCAAACGATTGTTGGTACATCAGAAATGCAAAAGCCAATACATTACACAACAGAAAGCAAAAAATCCATCTGGCACCACTGCAAGAAGCCATTGCTTGGCTGACTCGGTTGATCTCCTTGCGTCCAGCCACTAACTCTGCCTCGCGTAGAAACTGGCTCGGATAAAAGGCTGTCGACCCAGTTGGCTCGGGTGGCCCATGACAAAGGTGATAGAAGGGACTGCGGAGGGAAAGGCTACCTTCCAAGTTGACAGAGGCTGGGGAAGAGGGAACACCTATGAAGGCCTCCTCTCTTCCAACCTGCCAACTCTTTGGAACGTACAGAGAGTAAGCACCCTCCGAAGAGTGAAAGAAAGGAAGAGCTGAAGAGGGAAAAAGAGGCTGCCAGAAAGAAAAAGAAACCAGCAGAGCTAGATGAGGAGGCAGGGCAAGGCCCGAAGGGGAAGGGGCCTAGTTGGCTTCCTCTTGCCATCCGCGAGGCCAACAGGAAGGGATGGGCATCAGGGATGTCTGATGCTCCCATCCGCCCTCCATCTCGCCCCCCTGCAAGTGTCGCCAAAACTGATAAAGCATAAACGGCACGCCTCCACGCGTCGATCCCTTTTCAAATCCGCCCACCGGCCATCGACTCCTTTTCAAGTCCGAAGCAGCAGGAACTCCCTGCCCCCTGCCATCGATAGCCCCTTCATCTGGATCCTCCTCCATGCTCCGAATGCAACGGCACAACGCAACGTGAAGAAGGGGCGAGGAAAGACTGTCAGGGAAAATCCTAAGCGATGGAGAGGAAGGGACGCCCTTCAGTCTTTTTATAGGCAAAAGGAGGCTACTCGCCTTAAACGACTCCCTCCTCGAAAACACGCCAAAGGAATTTCCCCCTATGAACGGTCACCGCAAACCTCTCGTCTTCTGCCCCAGCGGGACACACGAAGCGGCTAGGCATTTAAAGCATGAGAACGCGGAAAGGCACCCAGTCAGACACTCACCCAACCATCATGCAAGATCTGCGTAGAAAGTATCGGTCCTTTCCAACTACTACAGATACGCAGATCAAATCACGGCAAGTACAGCAAGAAGTAAGTAAGATTTTATTTGTTACCTTATAAAGAGGAAATCCTTTTTTGGAAAAGAAAAAGAAGCAAACAAAAGAAGGAGGCAAAACAGGACGATACATCAGGCCTAGGGCCCACTTTGAAGCTCGAAAGTGGAAGGCGTAGGTGTTTCACCCCCTACGCCCTCGGTGACGGCCGGCCCTGGCACTGACCCCGCCTGCGCGGGAACTGCCTCGGTCGCAAGCCCTCCCTAGGCAGCCGGAGTTGGCGACCCCTCAGGAGAAGAGCCCTCTGGATCTTCCCCGCCCGATGCAAAGGAGCTAGAAGACGACATGTCTGAGTCATAGCGTTGGCCAGAGGGGAAGTCGATCCCAGAATCTTGTTCCCCGGCATAAGCTACTGCCCGGCGGTAACCCTGCTTAAACCCCTTGCGGAAGCCTCGGTGAAGTGCTAACTCATAGTGGGGAAGAGTAGCTTCCTGCAGGTCGGCCCGCTAGGCCTCTGAGCCCTTGTATTGCTCGATCACCTCTGCCCCTGCCAGTCCCATCCGATCGGCAAGCTCGGCCTTCTCCCGCTCCACCTCGGCCGCCTGCTCCTCGGCCTCCACCGATCATTTCTCTGCCTCGTCCGGCTTCCGTTTGGCCTCTACCACCCACTCCTCGGCCTTGACCGATCGCCTCTCCGCCTCAGCTCGATCGGCCTCGGCCTCCAAACGGAGGTGCTCTGCTACCTCCGCCCGGTCCACCAACTCAGCGCACTCAGCCTCCCAACAGCCATCCAGCTCAAGATGAAGGAGGCGCTCCTCTTCAAGGAGTTTACTTTTAGTCTCGAGCGATCCCGGGCCTTGGTTAGTTGCTCGATCAGCACTCCGACCTCCAGCCGGCTCGACCGTGACAACTCCCTGATCGCGGAGAACTCCCGTCGGAGCCCCTCATGCGCCTCATTGAGTCGAGCTAGTTTCCTCTCACACCCTCCGAGGGTCCAAGCAAGATTCGACCGCTCTAACTCCGACCGGGCATAAGTCTCCGCCATTGTGGCCCCCATCTGGGCCATGACCAGGCCGCCCTCCATAATGATGTCGAGGACCCCAGGCGGAGAATGACGCTTGTCTCCCCCTTTCATCCTCGCGGACACCTCGCGGCAAAGCTGGTATAAAGTGCTCGAGATGCCGAGCCTTTCCAGAGCCACTGTCATGGAAACCCTTTTCGCACCTAGCGCCTCTCCAGAAGGCCAAAGTCGAGCTACGGGATCGGCCGCCTCGCGCACTGCGGTCGGTTGGGGTTGCGACGCCTCCGTAGGTGAACCCCCGACCTCAACCGACGCTACGAGCCTGGCTGCTCCGTGCACCACGGTCGTTTGGGGCTGCGACGCCTCTGCCGGCGAACCCCCAACCTCAACCGTCGCGGCCCGCACGTCGCCCACCTCGACCGACGCCCCTGCCTCGGCCGCGGTTGTTTCAACTTCGGCCCCCTCTGTTCCCAATGAGGGGAGAGCCGACCCTTCACCGTCACCCCCCCGGGGTGCCCCTGGTCTCCTCGTCCCCCTCTCGCTCAGCAAATGGGAGAGCCGGCTCGGTAAGGTCGGTCCTAACTTGCCCCAGAGAGGGGAGCGCCGCCGTGCTAGAATTGCCCCCAGCGGCGGGGACGGCCCCGGCCTTCCTGGCTCGTTTCCTAACCTTCACGGCCTCCCGCAACCTCCCCTCCACGGGATCCTTACACTTCTAATGGGGGCATCTCTCACCCTTCATATTTCCCGGTTGTTCACCAGCATGGTTCCATTATGTCAGTCACATTTTCTTAATTCAGTTCATGTAATTTTCATATTTTCTTTGAGTCATAATTATGTAATCTTATTTTTATTTGAGTCATGTCCCTAGGTCTTTTGTTATTTCCCTAAGTTTGTGTGTCATTAAGTTAGTTTGATTAAGTCATTGGGCCCAATTCTTTGGGCTAGGCCCATGGGCGCCCCTCCTCTTTTTGGTTCTTTGTCATTGTGGCAAGAGTCAAGGGCTTTTTGTAAAATGTGGGTTGCCTATATATAGGACCCCATTCCCCCCCCATTTTGAGTTAATGAATCAATGAATGAAAAACTTGCCATTTTGAGAGTTCAAACTTCTTATCTAGTGGAGAGATTCCATTATTTGGGTGAGAGACCCTAGGGGAGAGATTCCCCACCCATCCCTCTCTTAATCTCTCTCTTTCACTCCCCTTTCTCTCTCCTCCACACCCAATTTCAAAAATTTTCTCTCTCCTCCCTTCCCAACCACCACTCTCCCACCTACCCCCATTAAAGGCCACTCCCCTTCCCTACACATCCCATTACTCCACCCCCTAGTCTCAAGAGAGCTTCCACCAATCCCAGCTCCACCTCCCAACCCCCAACTACCCCACCCACTTCCCCAAGCACCCTTCCCACTACCCCAAGCACCCCTTCCCTTCCCCAACACAACCCCTCCCATCCCCAAGACCACCATTGAATACCCTCTATTAAGGAAAATTCAAACTCACCTTCCCTCCACCCACTTGTGCCCCCCTCACCTTCCTCTCTCCCTCCAAGCCCAAATTCGTAGCTCCTCCTCCCACCACCTGTTAGACCCCCTTCCAGACCCCATTCTTCCCTTCCCCCATCTTGGGACACCCCCTCCTAGACCCCCTCACAGCCCGGGCTTTCCCCACACTCATCCACCCCCATTTCCCCTCCCATATACCCCATTCCCCCCCGTCATCTTCAACCTACAGCTCTCAACTGAAGATCTGTAGAAGAGTAGCAGTTTACAGAGATGACCACGGCTTTCTCCGATGAATCTGAAGGCCCAAGAGATACCCATGGAAGTGTCTGCCAGTCTTCTTCACAACGGCGGTGGTTTCGTCATCATCTGAGCACTGTGCTGCCCGGGAGAGTTGTTCTCCCTCGACTGCGCGAAGCTACCCCGGCAGAGCATCTGAACCTGATGAGAAGCACGACTGTGGCCATCTTACTGGGAATCTGAGCAAGAGTTCTTCATCAAAAGTCTTCTACTCCGAGTCTTCTTTCATCCCCAACTGGCAGAGCTTAATTTGGCATCCGGATCCAGGAGTTCTCAATTTTCTCCCCTGGGTGCGCGGTTCTGCTTCCCGACAGTCTGCACCGACCCCTCATCAGTGTTCAGAGCCTACTGGTCTTCTCCGACAACATTTGGCTTCCCCGTCAATCTTACTTCGAAGAGGACTCGTTCACAGTTCCAACGACTCTAGCGGCACCTGATTCTGAGCTCGGGAGCGATCGTGGCATCCCCTTCTTCCTGCTATTGGGAACCTGAAGCAGTCAGATCCGAAGAACTGCCACCCTGTTCGAGCCTCCACCCAGACCAGCAGTGGTACCAGAAGAAATCTAAAAAATTCAGACGACTTCCCGATCCAGTTACGAAGAATTCCCCACTGGTCCCGCCCACAGCAAAATTCAGGAGAGGTCACAGAGGTGCCGTCTTCGACTGCTGGTCCCTGATTCCAGAATGTGGACAGATTCGGCATCGGCTTCCTTTCATCACTTCTAGCTCGAATTTCCCTCCCCGCTTGGCCGGCTGAAGGCCCCTCCCTGTGAGGAGGTAGTGTTTGGATGTAATCATCATCTTCCCTTCCCCATGATCCCCCCCCCCCTTGCATGGGGTGTAGTGTTGTAGCAATTTGAGCAGGTAAAGCTTCCCCGGCGCGGCGTGTGGGGAACAAACGCTTCCCCGCTCGCCCACGTCTCCGACTCGGGGCCGGTGTCCTCACACCGGTCAGGTATATGCTGAACCCTCCCTGGATATTTGTGTTTTATTAGTATCATTTCTAAGTTCAGCCGGCGAGGAAGAGAGTGCCCGGTCCTGTGATTCCCGATCACGAGTGGCCACCGCGGATTGAGTGAGGAGAGATCCCCGTACCCTCAAGGCACGGCGTCCGCCCCACTGATGTGGGTGCTCCAACCCAAGGGAGGGGAACTCATTGGCCAAGTCATCACCCTAACCAGCGTGGTTTAGGCTCTCGAATCCACCCTACCATCACTTAGTCACCACGGGGAAAGTGTTGTGCTGCGATATCGGTCCGCCAACATCGAGTCCGCCAATTTGTAAGTGGGCTTGCAAGGCTAGGTCTGAGGTTCATTTGGTTGATATCATTGCACCCTTAGGTCGTGTCACATCAGTTGGTATCAGAGCAAGTCATTGACTTGTTCTCACAAGTCAAGTCCATGGGCACACTTGCATTAGAGTTCTCATCGGATCGCTCCATGCATTATCCACCTCCCATTGTCATCGAGTCTACGGACCAAAAGGTCCCAATTCCCATCATATCCCAAGCTTACCTACCTAATGGGAGCCCCACAGAAATTGACTTCATCGACATGGTATAAGATAATTGGGTATCTCCCGAAATTGTAGCCACCCTCTCTACGACCGGACAAATTGTGCACAACGGAGACCAAGTCTTCGTTGAATTCCATAAATGGTTTGGAGAGACCAAATACTTTGATGGAGCATGGTGTCAAATTGGTACTTTGGAAGGCCCTTGCATAATCCTATGGAAACAATGGCTTGATGAACGGAATACCACCTTCCACCCATTGCGTTGGTCTTGCCTAGTTCATCCCCCACATCTCCCGGGAGCCTATGGTTTCAACAACCATTTGTTCCCTCACCCACCGGAGCCCCATACCCGGCCACCATGCCCTCTCAACCCACTTCAAAGAATGAATGAGGTCATGAGTAAACATGAGGAGAACCCGGCCCACAAGACCAAATCCCCAGGATTGGACACCAACCCAAAGCCCTTCCCCACCTTTAAGGAAATCCATACTCCTATTAATAAGGAGGAAGGACATCAAATGATCCCCGTCCAAACAAACACATACCTCCCCAAACCACTCAATCTCACCCAAAAGATGGTGACCATAGTAGAACTCATCATCAAATGGCTCAAGCAAAATCTCATCCCTCATGCCTTGTACTTTCAAACCCCAACCATGGAGCACCCTTTCCAATTAGCACCCATTAACTCCTATCACACCGCATTCCAATTCTACTATGAGGTAAATGGTTGGGATGATCTACTCAAGGGTTTAGAATGGCAACTAAAGTTGACTTACTTATTGACCTTAGGAGCGGCCCACCCAAGAAGACTTAGTCTCATCCACCCATGTGATGGTTCTATCACCTCAGTCTTCACTATTGGTTGTTACACTAGTGACCTCCTTCTCATTCTCTCCATGGAGGAAAAACCCATCATGGTCCACTCCACTCCCATTAAGATCCCAAGTACCTTGATCGACTGGCCCACTAAAGACTTTGGTCCAATTACCTTGGGGAAGGATGACCCACCGTGCGTAGACCATGTGGACATAGAGTTCCTTCCTCTAGGAAGCTCAGTCCATGACCCCTTTGATCCCTTCCAATGGGAGCCTAGTTACCCATGTGACACACCCACCTTACCCACAACTCACCTTTCCCTACCCCAACTAACCATGTTGGACCAAGACCACCTCTTCCAAGACTCCGGCCACACAAAGGGAACCATCGCCATAGACAACATATGCCTAGGAAGCAAGGAAGAGCCCCTTTCCATAATGCCCACCTTCCTAGATCCTTTTGACCCTTTCACATGGAAGTTCAAAGGCCATCCCACACCCATACACATGGAAGCCATCTTTGGGATAGGAATGCATAAGTCTTGGCACAACACATCACTTGGCATGATTCATAAGACGGGTCCATTCATTCACACCACCCACATGTCAAGTAGGAAGCATGAATGGACCATTTTCGGATGTAATAGTCCACTTTCATTCATCATGAGTCTTAAGCATGATAGGTGCACTCTTGGATGTCCGGGTGTCCCGGCATTTGCCACCCCTTTGCATGATAGAGCTACATTGGGAGGTCCATGCCCTCCTATCCTCACTAACCTTCATAGGGAGTCTGGACATGCTAGGTCCACATTTGGGTGTCCGGGACCCCCAACATCCAATAGAGTGCTAGCATTCACCAACTATGTCTCAGGATTGCATACTTGCAAGCACATCATCAAAGGCAATAGGATTTGTCAAAGGCGAATCGATACCCGCAAAAGAAACAAAAACTTCCAAAAGGGTGACTATCTGATGGTCAGGATGAAGAGGCTCTTCCCTAGAGTCGCCTCTACGCTCATGGATCGAGAGACTGGACCCTTTATGGTCTTGGGGCGATTGAGCATAAATGCCAATGAGTTGGTCCTTCTGAAGGAATATGGGGTCAACCCTCATTGTAGTATGGCGGACCTTGTACCCTGCAAGGGCCCCGCAGTGGCATCTAGCGAGGATATTGAGCCCATACCCCCTTTTAAGAGTGACCGCACCAATGAGAATCCACTTATAACCTTGAGAGCCCGGCATGAGCACAAAGATTTGATACTAGTTGAACATAACGACACCATCAGGAGCAGGGCAATCCAGCAGTATCTTGTAAGGTGGAAGGGCCGGCCACGATGGTGGACACATGGGCGAGCCAGGAAGGACTCTTACTCGACGGAGTCGAGCTCTTCGCACCCCGGGAGTATGATGGGGGCATCTCTCACCCTTCATATTTCCCGGTTGTTCACCAGCATGGTTCCATTATGTTAGTCACATTTTCCTGATTCAGTTCATGTAATTTTCATATTTTCTTTGAGTCATAATTATGTAATCTTCTTTTTATTTGAGTCATGTCCCTAGGTCTTTTGTTATTTCCCTAATTTTGTGTGTCATTAAGTTAGTTTGATTAAGTCATTGGGCCCAATTCTTTGGGCTAGGCCCATGGACGCCCCTCCTCTTTTTGGTTCTTTGTCATTGTGGCAAGAGTCAAGGGCTTTTTGTAAAATGTGAGTTGCCTATATATAGGACCCCATTCCCCCCCATTTTTAGTTAATGAATCAATGAATGAAAAACTTGCCATTTTGAGAGTTCAAACTTCTTATCTAGTGGAGAGATTCCATTATTTGGGTGAGAGACCCTAGGGGAGAGATTCCCTACCCATCCCTCTCTTAATCTCTCTCTTTCACTCCCCTTTCTCTCTCCTCCACACCTAATTTTGAAAATTTTTACTCACCTCCCTTCCCAACCACCACTCTCCCACCTACCCCCATTAAAGGCCACTCCCCTTCCCCACACATCCCATTACTCCACCCCCTAGTCCCAAGAGAGCTTCCACCAATCCCAGCTGATGGGGACATCACCTCCCATTGCATCCGGCATGGTCTAGTCATTTAATTTTGAGTCCTATGTAATTTTTATTTGAGTCATTTGATGTATTTTCCCTTTTAATTGAGTCATGTTCCTAGGTCTTGTGTTTATTTTCCTAAGTTTGAGTGTCATTAGGTTGTCTAGTTAGCTATTGGGCCCAATTCATTGGGCTTGGCCCAAGGGCTCCCCCTACCCCCTCAGTTATTTGTCATTGAGTCAATTGTCAGGGACTTTTGTAGAAATGTGGGTTTCCTATATATAGGACCCCATTTCCCCCCATTTCAACTTAATGAATCAATGAATGAAAAACTTGCCATTTTGAGAGTTCAAGCTTCTTATCTAGTGGAGAGATTCCATTATTTGGGTGAGAAACCCTAGGGGAGAGATTCCCCACCCATCCCTCTCTTAATTTCTCTCTTTCACTCCCCTTTCTCTCTCCTCCACACCAAATTTCAAAATTCTTCTCTCTCCTCCCCTCCCAACCACCTCCACTCTCCCACCTACCCCATTAAAGGCCACTCCCCTTCCCCACACATCCCATTACTCCACCCCCTAGTCCCAAGAGAGCTTCCACCAATCCTAGCTTCACCCCCAACCCCCAACTACCCCACCCACTTTCCCAAGCACCCTTCCCACTACCCCAAGCACCCATTCCCTTCCCCAACACAACCCCTCCCATCCCCAAGACCACCATTGAATACCCTTCATTAAGCAAAATTCAAACTCACCTTCCCTCCACTCACTTGTGCCCCCCTCACCTTCTCCTCTCCCCCACCCTCCCAAATTCGTAGCTCCTCCTCCCACCACCAGTTAGACCCCCTTCCAGACCCCATTCTTCTCTTCCCCCACCTTAGAACACCCCCTCCTAGACCCCCTCACAGCCCGGGCTTTCCCCACACTCATCCACCCCCATTTCCCCTCCCATATACCCCATTCCCCCCATCATCTTCAACCTACAGCTCTCAACCGAAGATCTACAGAAGAGTAGCAGCTTGCAGAGGCGACCACAGCTTCCTCCGGACGTTTCTGAAGCATCAAGAGCCATCGTTGGAAGCGTCTCCCAGTCTTCTTCGCAACGGCGGTGGCTTCATCCTCATCCGAGCTGTGTACTGCCCGGGAGCTCCGTTCTCCCACAACTGCGCAGAGCTGCCCCGATTGAGTTCCAGAACCGGATTAGAAGCTCTACCACGACGAACCTCAGAGGAATCAGCCCAAGAGCTCTTCTGCAAAGTTGTTCTTCCTCCTGTCTACTTTCAGAATCACAAAGCGGAGTTCCGTTCGGCATCCTGTGGCAGGAGTTATCCTTTTTCTCCCTCAGCTACGCGGCCCTACTGAACACAGTCTGCTTCGACCAGTCGCCATTGTTCTGCGTCCCCTGATCTTCTCCGACATCGGTTAACTTCCCCGTCAGTTTTGCTGCGAAGAGGACTCGTCCATGATTCCAACGACTCTGCGGTAATCGATTCCGAGTTCCGGAGCTATCGAGGCATCCTCTGCAACCAGCGGTTGGAAACCAGGGGCTAGCTCTGCAGAGATCCTGATCCGGAGAGAAAGCTTCACCATGACAAACCCCAGAGGAATCAGGCCACGAACTCTTCTACAAAGTTCTTCCCCTTCCTGTCTACTTTCAGAATCAAGAAGCAGAACTCCGTTCAGCATCAGCCACCAGAAATTACCAATTTTCTTCCTCAGCCGTGCGACTCTACTTCCCACAGTCTGCACCGACCCCCACTCACTCTTCTGGGTCCCCTGATCTTCTCCGGCATCTTTAGGCTTCCCCGTTAGTTCTGTTGCAAAGAAGACTCATCCACGGTTCCAGCGGCTCTAGCGGCACCTGATTCGGAGTTCGGGAGCCACCGACGCAACCTCTTCTTCCTGCTGTTAGTAACCAGTTGCTGTCACTCTGAGAATCAGTGTCCCTATTCGAGCTCCTGTCCAGGCCAGCAGCGACCCCAGAAGAATTCAAAAAAATTCAGAGGCACTCCAGTTCCAGTAACAAAGATTTTCCCACTGGTCTCGCCTCGGAAAAATTCTTGATCACGTTCTGCAGCCATAGTACCGACTATCTGTCCACAATTGCCGAGAGAAGGCAGATTCAGCATATTCACTTCATCATCATTTTAGCCCTAGTTTTCCCCACCCCGCTTGGCCGGCTGAAGGCCCCTCCCTGCGTGGAGGTAGTTTTGATTGTAACTATCATCTTCCTTTCCCCAAGATCCCCCCCTTGCATGGGGTGTAGTGTTGTAATAGCTTAAACAGGTCAAGCTACCCCGGCGCGGCGTGTGGGGAACCCACGCTTCCCCGCTCGCCCTCGTCTCCGAGCGGGACCGGTTTCTTCAAACCGGTCGAGTAAGTGCTCCAAACTTTGCTCTAATTTGTGCTTGTTCTTTCAATATTAGTTCATAAACTCCGCTGGCCGTTAATGAGAGCCCGATCCTTAAGCTCTTGTGCAATAAGTGATCACCGTGGGAAAAGAGAGAAACCGGTGCCTTTGGCACTTGGTCGGCCCCATTGTCTTGGGCTTCCACATCCATTGGGAATCAAGTCTTGACCTTGCTGGCCCTCTACCAGTAAGGGCCCAACCCCTCAACTTCACCTTGGCATTGCCAAGTTACCCCGGGCTTGGGTGAGCGACGAGAGAGCGGCGGCCCAAATTGGCCCATTTAGATTACGAATGTGCTTGCTTACTTAAGTCCAAGGTCGTGTCACATCAATTGGTATCAGAGCAAGTCATTGACTTGTCTCTATCAAGTCAAGTCCTAGGGCATGCTTGCATTGGAGTCATCATCAATTCAACCCTTGCATTGATTTCCCCGATCATCATGGCCACCTACTTAGCCTACTCACCACCCATGGAATTCATCCTAGATAGGGATATTACCTTTGAAGGATCGCATTCTAGTGACTATCTTAGGTGGGAGGCTACCATAGAAAAGTACTTTGAAAAGACTTGGGTATATGGATCCGCGAGAGTCCGAAAGGCCAAGGGACGACTTCGAGGTCAAGCCAAAAGTAAGTGGGAACACATAGAGGGATTAAGGAGGGTTAGGAGGCAAGAGCCGATTTCCTCATGGGATTATATGAAGGTTGAACATAGAAAAGTACTTTGAAAAGACTTGGGTATATGGATCCGCGAGAGTCCGAAAGGCCAAGGGACGACTTCGAGGTCAAGCCAAAAGTAAGTGGGAACATATAGAGGGATTAAGGAGGGTTAGGAGGCAAGAGCCGATTTCCTCATGGGATGATATGAAGGTTGAACTTAGGAAGATCTACATCCCCAAATATTCCCACCCCTTCTACTCAAACACCCCTAGCCCGAGGTGCACTACCACTCCTCCATCCCCACCCGATCAACTTGATACCACCTTTAGGCCTCCTCCCCCACCACTCCCAACAAATCACTTCTCCACCATCATAACTTCACTTCGCAACCAAGTCCTCTCCCTTAAGGCCCAAATAAACCAAACATCCACCTCTCCACCAAATCCCCTAAGGGTCCCCACACTCCAACCAAAACCCCCTTCCGCAAACCTCACTATCCAAACTCAATTGGCCCCCACTTTCCCCCCTCCACAATTGGCCGATCCCAAGGGGAAGAGACCCCTAACCAACCCAATTTTCCCAATAAGGACTACCACTCACCCTATTCTCACCATTCAAACCCAAGTGGACCCCATTTCCATCCCTCCACCTAGAACCATGTCGGTCACCACCACCCAACCCAAATCCCATCACCCGACCCACCTTCCACTTCCAACCCCAATCCTATCCCAACCTAAGCCTCCAATACTTCCACTTCCAACCCCAATCCTATCCCAACCTAAGCCTCCAATACTTCCACTCCCAAACCCCACACTACCAATCCCAAACCAAGTTTCCCTTTACCCTCCACCCCGGGAGCACCACACACCAACCCTCATCACCCCAAAAGATCCTCTCACCTCCTTGGTAGAAGAACTCATACCCAATTCAATAGTTGAGGACACTCCAAACCCACTCCCCACCTTGGAGGAAACCCAAGTCCAAGTTGAGAAAGAAACATCACACGATGGTCCTCACCTTACATCACCCTCTCTAGTTGGGACCAAGCTCATCTTAGGAGAACCCATTGTTAGTTGGCTAAAGGAGAGCCCAATTCGAGAGATCCGGGCCCATGTTTTCCCTCCCATAGAACAAGACCTTCCCTTAGTGCCCTTCTTCTCCTATCACACCACAATCCAAGCATCCTATCAAGTGGAGACCTTAGAGGACCTTCTCAAGGGCATAGCATGGCAATTAGAGATGACTAGCATGTTGACCCCTATGGTAGAACAACCTAGGAGCCTTAGCCTCCTACACCTATGCATAGGGTCTATCACCTCGGTTTGCACCATTGGTTGCTACACTAGCGACCTCCTTCTATTCCTCCCTACACCCGATGAGTCCAACCTTCTCCTCGATTTAGAGCTTCTTATCTCGGGTAGAAAGTCAAGCCCTCCACTCATGGCTGACCCACTTGCCAAGAACATTGGCCCAACTATCATGGAGAAGGATGACTTAGCACCTTTTGAGGATCTTGAGGACATGGAGTTCCTCCCCCTAGGTGACCCATTTTATGATCCATATGATCCATTTCAATGGGAGTCAAGGGACTCATATGACCCAACCATCTTACCAACCACCCACCCTTTCCTACCCTCACCCACCATATTGGGCCAAACCCACCTCATCCATGACCCAGGTTACACCTTGGGAGCCATGACCTTGGGCCACATATCCCTAGGTAATAAGGTTGTGCCCCACCCCATGATGACCACCTTCTTAGATCCATTCGATCCTTTCCAATGGGAGTTCAAATGTTGTCCCACACCTATACACATGGAAGTCACATTTGAGAAAAGCATGCATGTGTCTAGGCTTACCATACCCCTTGGCATGAACACTATGTTGGGTCCATTCATTCATATCACCCACATGTCAAGTAGAAAGTATGAGTGGTCCATATTCGGATGTCATGGTCCACCTTCATTCATCATGGGTCTTAAGCATGTCAAAGGCATCTACGGATGTCCGGGTCCCCCAATATTTATCACCAATTTGCATGATAGGGCCACCTATGGGTGCCCCGGCCCACCTAGGCTAACCAAAGTCTACACTGCATCATTACATGATAGGTCTACTTTTGGTTGCCCAGGTCCACCCATCACCCCTAGAACGTCTGCATACACAACATTGCATAAAGAGATCCGCAAGCACATTAGCAAGAAGAATGTGACTTATAAAAGGCAAGCCGACTCTCATCGACGTCACCAAGAATTCCATAAGGGTGACTTTGTGATGGTAAGGACGGAGAGGCTCTCCCCGGGAGCCATCTCCAAATTGAGGCCACGTGGGGCTGGTCCCTTCCAGGTCCTGAGGCGCATTGGTGCAAATGCCTATGAGTTAGATGTCCCTGAGGAATATGGGGTAAGTCCCACATTCAGTGTCGTCGACCTAGTGCCATACAAGGGACCCACGGTGGTACCTAGTGAGGATATTGAGCCTATTCCCTCCATTAAGAGAGCACCCACCCGTGAGGAGAGTCCACCAGCCTGGAGAGCCCAGCGTGAGCGCATTGAACGAATATTGGATGAACAGGTCACTACCACCAGGAGCAAGGTATACGAGCACTATCTCGGCAGGTGGATGGATTGGTCTCGTTCGGAAGACTTGAGGGCAGTACCACTTCTACACCCTCCAAGGAGGGAAGGACACTTACTCGACAGAGTCGAGTTCTCCGCACCCCGAGAGTATGATGGGGACATCACCTCCCATTACATCCGGCATGGTCTAGTCATTTAATTTTGAGTCCTATGTAATTTTTATTTGAGTCATTTGATGTATTTTCCCTTTTAATTGAGTCATGTTCCTAGGTCTTGTGTTTATTTCCCTAAGTTTGAGTGTCATTAGGTTGTCTAGTTAGCTATTGGGCCCAATTCATTGGGCTTGGCCCAAGGGCTCCCCCTACCCCCTCAGTTATTTGTCATTGAGTCAATTGTCAGGGACTTTTGTAGAAATGTGGGTTTCCTATATATAGGACCCCATTCCCCCCCATTTCAAATTAATGAATCAATGAATGAAAAACTTGCCATTTTGAGAGTTCAAGCTTCTTATCTAGTGGAGAGATTCCATTATTTGGGTGAGAAACCCTAGGGGAGAGATTCCCCACCCATCCATCTCTTAATTTCTCTCTTTCACTCCCCTTTCTCTCTCCTCCACACCAAATTTCAAAATTCTTCTCTCTCCTCCCCTCCCAACCACCTCCACTCTCCCACCTACCCCATTAAAGGCCACTCCCCTTCCCCACACATCCCATTACTCCACCCCCTAGTCCCAAGAGAGCTTCCACCAATCCTAGCTCCACCCCCAACCCCCAACTACCCCACCCACTTTCCCAAGCACCCTTCCCACTACCCCAAGCACACATTCCCTTCCCCAACACAACCCCTCCCATCCCCAAGACCACCATTGAATACCCTTCATTAAGCAAAATTCAAACTCACCTTCCCTCCACTCACTTGTGCCCCCCTCACCTTCTCCTCTCCCCCACCCTCCCAAATTCGTAGCTCCTCCTCCCACCACTAGTTAGACCCCCTTTCAGACCCCATTCTTCCCTTCCCCCACCTTAGAACACCCCCTCCTAGACCCCCTCACAGCCCGGGCTTTCCCCACACTCATCCACCCCCATTTCCCCTCCCATATACCCCATTCCCCCCATCATCTTCAACCTACAGCTCTCAACCGAAGATCTACAGAAGAGCAGAAGCTTGCAGAGGCGACCACGGCTTCCTCCGGATGTTTCTGAAGGATCAAGAGCCATCGTTGGAAGCGTCTCCCAGTCTTCTTCGGAACGGCGGTGGTTTCATCCACATCCGAGCTGTGTACTGCCCGAGAACTCCGTTCTCCCACAACTGCGCAGAGCTGCCCCGGCTGAGTACCAGAACCGGATTAGAAGCTCTACCACGACGAACCTCAGAGGAATCAGCCCAAGAGCTCTTCTGCAAAGTTGTTCTTCCTCCTGTCTACTTTCATAATCAAGAAGCGGAGTTCCGTTCGGCATCCTATGGCAAGAGTTATCCTTTTTCTCCCTCAGCTACGCGGCCCTACTGAACACAGTCTGCTTCGACCAGTCGCCATTGTTCTGTGTCCCCTGATCTTCTCCAACATCAGTTGACTTCCCCGTCAGTTTTTATACGAAGAGGACTCGTCCACGATTCCAACGACTCTGACGGTGCTCAATTCCAAGTTCAGGAGCTGTCGGGGCATCCTCTGCAACCAGCGGTTGGAAACTAGGGGCTAGCTCTGCAGAGATCTTGATCCGGAGAGAAAGCTTCACCACGACAAACCCTGGAGGAATCAGGCCACGAGCTCTTCTACAAATTTCTTCCCCTTCCTGTCTACTTTCAGAATCAAGAAGCAGAACTCCGTTCAGCATCAGCCACCAGAAGTTACCAATTTTCTTCCTCAGGGGTACGACTCTGCTTCCCACAGTCTGCACCAACCTCCACTCACTGTTCTGGGTCCCCTGATCTTCTCCGGCATCTTTAGGCTTCCCTGTCAGTTCTGTTGCAAAGAAGACTCGTCCACGGTTCCAGCAGCTCTAGCGGCATCTGATTCGGAGTTCGGGAGCGGCCAAGGCAACCTCTTCTTCCTGCTGTTAGTAACCAGTTGCTGTCAGTCCGAGAATCAGCGTCCATGTTCGAGCTGCTGCCCAGGCCAGAAGCGACCCCAGAAGAATTCGAAAAAATTCAGAAGCACTCCAGTTCTAGTAACAAAGATTTTCCCACTGGTCTTGCCCTCGGAAAAATTCTTGATCACGTTCTGCAGCCACAGTACCGACTATCTATCCACAATTGCCGAGAGAAGGCAGATTCAGCATATTCACTTCATCATCATTTTAGCCCTAGTTTTCCCCACCCCGCTTGGCCGGCTGAAGGCCCCTCCCTGCGTGGAGGTAGTTTTGATTGTAACTATCATCTTCCTTTCCCCACGATCCCCCCCTTGCATGGGGTGTAGTGTTGTAATAGCTTAAATAGGTCAAGCTACCCCGGCGTGGCGTGTGGGGAACCCACGCTTCCCCGCTCGCCCTCGTCTCCGAGCGGGACCGGTTTCTTCAAACCGGTCGAGTAAGTGCTCCAAACTTTACTCTAATTTGTGCTTGTTCTTTCAATATTAGTTCATAAACTCCGCTGGCCGTGAATGAGAGCCCGATCCTTAAGCTCTTGTGCTATAAGTGATCACCGTGGGAAAAGAGAGAAACCGGTGCCTTTGGCACTTGGTCGGCCCCATTGTCTTGGGCTTCCACATCCATTGGGAATCAAGTCTTGGCCTTGCTGGCCCTCTACCAGCAAGGGCCCAACCCCTCAACTTCACCTTGGCATTGCCAAGTTACCCCGGGCTTGGGTGAGCGACGAGAGAGCGGCGGCCCAAATTGGCCCATTTAGATTGCGAATGTGCTTGCTTACTTAAGTCCAAGGTCGTGTCACATCACCAGCTCTGTTGCATCCCTATGGTTTTGATGATGTCTCACACTATAAATCAATCTTCTATCTCTAGATTAATGCTGTTTCATCATGTGAGTGAGTACAGTTCATTTGGTTGTCAGATAAGCATGCTATCTTGATTCTATCTACACTGTTTGGTTAATATGAACAGTAGTGGGTCGACTCATCAGCAAGGGTGGGTCGACGCATCAGAGCATTGATAGTTTGGGCACAAAGTCTATACACCAGCTTGATCCATTTAGTCTGTACATTGGCATATCTTCTTCAAGTCTGTACATCGGGCACCTTCTAACTGAAGTCTACACATTGATCCTAATACTCTAAGTCTGTAGACTGCCCGACCAGTCAAGTCTGCACTTTGCCAAAGTCAGTTCAGCTCAACCCTATACATCCTTCCAAGCTTCAACTCTATACATTGGATTGTCAAACTTCATGTCTATACACTGGCTGCTACATTGTCATGAAGTCTACACATCCGATAGTGTAAGTCTATACATCGCCCAGAGTCTTGTTTGCAAAGTCTGAACATTACTTCAGAGATAGCTTCAGCAAAGTCTATACATTCGGTTCCTTGGGCAAAGTCTATACATCGCTTAGTCTGCACATTGCCTTCAGCCCAAGCGTTCAAAGCCAAGTCTATACAACGCCAACTCAACACATTGAATAGTTCTCCAAGTCTATACACTAGACTTCATTTCTCTAAGTCTATACATTGGTCTGTGATTCACCAACTCTGTACATTCGATATCTTTTCCTACGCATTGGCCAAAGTCCATACACTCAACATTTCCCTACGTTTTCCTGGCCAAGTCTGTACATCACTAAGTGTGTACATTGCATGCTGCTCAAACGTTCAAAGTCTTCAAAGTCTGTACAGCGTCCGTCTCAGCCAGCGTCTCATGCTGCGTCTTAGGCAAGTCTGTACATCGGCCTCATTCGTTCAAGTCTATACATTGAACTACTTTTCAAAGTCTGTACAGCGTCCGTCTCAGCCAGCGTCTCATGCTGTGTCTTAGGCAAGTCTGTACATCGGCCTCATTCGTTCAAGTCTATACATTGAACTGCTTTTCAAAGTCTGTACAGCGTCCGTCTCAGCCAGCGTCTCATGCTGTGTCTTAGGCAAGTCTGTACATCGGCGTCATTCGTTCAAGTCTATACATTGAACTGCGTCTTAGGAAAGTCTGTACAGAGGCTTCGATTTACCAAGTCTGTACATCGGCTTCATTCGCTCAAGTCCACACATCCACAGTGGTTCATCAAGTCTATACATTCACTTGAGCTTCACCAAGTCTGTACAACGCTGAAGTTTTCACAAGTCTGTACAGTGCTTGAGCTTCATCTAGTCTGTACATCGCTTCAAGCGATTCAAGTCTATACAGACTGCCTTCACATCCAGAGTCGGTACATCGTTTCAACAGCCGATCGTCTCATACAGATCTTTCCAAGTCTGTACAGCCGAGTGTCTAATGCATCGTCTCACCCAAGCATAGTCTTTACACTGGCTAAAGCTGTCGAAGTCTATACATCACCGATGGGGTTCAAGTCTACACACTGCTCACAGTCTTATTAAGAGTCTTACACAGGTTCCAAGTCTGTACACTGGTTAGGCTTCGTGAAGTCTATACAGTGGCAGAAGCTTTGTTAAGTGTACAAATTAGTAAGGCTTGTTTGCTTTGTTCTTCTTTAGTCTATACAATGCCTTCACATGCGCTTGTTCATAGTCTATACACTGACATCCGTCTGCATTGTTCATAGTCTATACACTGCCATCCGTCTGCATTGTTCATAAGTCTATACACTGCCATTCATGCGCATTGCTCATATGTCTATACACTGCCTTCACACATGCGCTTCTTTCATTAAGTCTGTACACTCTCTCACGTTGTACACACTTAATCAGTTGAAGTGTCTGAAGTATATACAGTCATGTTAAAAGCCTGAACTAACTAAGTCTATACATTCCATCTGTCTGTCTGCAGGTGATTCAGGCTGATGATTGGGCACGTGAACCGAGATTGCCACCTGGCACGTGATCCAAGACAACAGGCGCATGACACGTGGATGGCAACCTGGTCAGGATGCTGCCATGTGGTCGAAATTCAAATGATCTGGCTAAAAAGTGCATGAGCGGGAACCTGGCAGCCACACGCCAATATCTGCTATAAATATAGAGCTTCATCCTTCAGTAGAAGCTTGATCGTGAATAGAGAAAGCAGAAGCCATTGGTGAGAGTTTGCACGATCCAGAAAAGAAAAAGAGCAGAGAGCTCCAGATTTGAGAGGAGTTTGTTCGAGAGAGAGAGCAGTAGTTGTGGATTGATGAATTGCTTCATTTGAAGCTACATTTGTATTGGGTTTCAGAACTAAATTTCTTCTTCATTGGTTTTTGTTTCTACTTTGTTTTCATTTCATTTTGTTCATCCTTCTGATTTGAATTAGTTTCCCTCCGGTGTGTGGAGGAAGGGAGTATCACTCCAGTTTCCCTCTGAGTTGCAGAGGAAGAGAGATCGGTGATCTCTGGTGGTGTTAGTGACTGGTTGTCATTAACAGTTTCCCTCCGGTGTGTGGAGGAAGGGAGAGGATTCTCCGGTTGTGCTCTAGCTGGGAGCTAGAACAGGTTTCAAGTTCTGTGGGTAGCAGAACTTGGTTGAGGGATTTGTTTCCCTTGGTGTTCAAGCTGTGTGGCAGCATGTTGTTCGCAGACTGAGTCTGCATTGATCTAGCATCGTCTAGTGGAATCCTCACTCTAGTTGGAGTGAGGGGTGGATGTAGATTGCGGACTGCAATCGAACCACCTAAAAATCGAGTGCCTCTTCTGTGGTTTGCTATTGTTATCTACGCTCTTCATCTGCTTGTCTCTTTGCTTCCATGTGATCAGTTCTTCATTCTCATTTACATTTCTCTGTGTACGGATTAAGGAGGTGCGTTAGCAGTAGAAATTATTTTCCGCCTAAGTTTCTACAAATTGGGAGTGATCTATTCATCCCCCCCTTCTATATCACTCTTGCTGCGCTAACAATTGGTATCAGAGCAGGTTTACGCCATGTGGACGAACGGTCAAGGGAATGCTGGTGGTCCTAGAACCTTCATGGCCGAAGGTCAATCCATTAGTCGCCCTCCTTATTTCGATGGTAGTAACTATCTGTTTTGGAAGAACAGGATGGAAGTGTTCATCAGGGCTCAGAGTCATAAACTGTTGAGAGTAATCACGGTGGGGCCATATGATCTGCCACCAAACGAGGATGCTTGGACAGATGACCATGTCAAGCTCTCCTCACTCAACTGGACGGCGCTGAACATCATCTAGTGTGCTGTTCATTCAAAGGAATATGCCCGTATATCTGCATACAGAACTGCCAAACGAATGTGGGATGAGCTGCAATTGATCTATGAAGGTACAGCTCAAGTGAAAGCCTCGAAGGTAAATCTCTACACTTCTAAGTATGAAATGTTCAAGACTAATGCAGATGAGAATATAACTGAAATGTTTGCCAGGTTGTCCTTAATCACTAACACACTTAAAGGGCTAGGGAAGGATCTTGCTGAGGCAGATATACCCAGGAAAATCCTTAGATCTTTATCCCCGACATGGCACACTAAGGCCATTGTGATTGAGGAGTCAAAATATTTGACTATCTTGACTGTGAATGAACTCATAGGATCTCTTATGACCTATGAGATGAATTTCAAAGGAGGTGGAGAAGGAAGTGAGAGGAAGGGTAAGAATGTGGCTCTAAGGGCATCCCGCAACAAGGGTAGCAACAGTGGGAGCAGCAACAGTAGCCCCGAGTCTGAGTCCGAGCTTGAAGGTTTGTCAAATCTCGACCAAGAGGAGCAGGCAATGCTCACTAGACAGTTCAGAAAATTTCTGAAGAAAAAGGGAAAGACCTTTAGGAAGAAGAAGCCACACCCTTTCAACAAGAATGCTGAATTTACAAGTTACAGGGATAAAAATCCTAAGAGACTAACTTGTTTTAACTGTAACAAACAGGGACATATGAAAGGCGAATGCCCAGACCTCCAGAAGAAGGGTCCCTATCTTCAGAAGAAAAACATAAAGGTGCAGAAGAAGAAGAAGCCACAGGCGATGGTCTGCACATGGAGCGAGGAAGAAGAAGACCCAGAAGAAGCTTCCTCAGAAGAATATGAAGATGGAATTTGCCTTATGGCAAACAGTGAAGAGGAGGTAATAAACGTTTTTGAAAATTTCTCAATTGATGACTGGGAGGATGCTTATGGTGACTTGCTAGATAAATTTAATTCCCTTAGCAAAGAGTACAGAGTTCTGAAAAGAAAATTTAACACAAATGTTGAAGAACAAACTCTGATCTGTGAGGAAAATGAGAAGCTAAAAGAACAACTAGAAGAAATGACCTCACTAAGGAAAGAAAATGATAAGCTCAAGGAAGAAACTCAAGAAAGTCAAAAACAGCTCAATGAATTCAAAACTAAAATTGAAGAAAGCATGAATGAAATTAGAGTAAATTCAGAGAAATATGAAGCTGTAAAGAAAGTAAATGTTGAACTCCTAAAAAATTCTGAGTCCCTTCAAAAGGAGCTGGAAGACAAACAGAAAGTCTTAGAAAAGTTTGTCCAAGGAAAGACTAGCCTAGATGCTATACTAGGGACTAGGGTCAATTTCAATAAGGAAGGTCTAGGCTATGACCCAACCAACAAGAGACCCTTGCAATTCAAGACCATCACCTTCTGCCCAGAGAAGGGAAAAGAAAAGCTGGACACACCATCCAGCTCAAACAGCTCTAAGAAAATTCAAAGTTCTAAAGAAAACATAAAAATCAGTACTGGACAACCATTTAAGAAGGGAATGAATTTTATGAAGAATAACACTAAGTCCACTTACCAGAACACAAATGGTAGATGGACCAAGAAAATAAATCAGAATAAGAGCTGGAATTACAACAATCAGATGGGTCCAAACAAGACCTACTGGAGAAATAACTTTCATGGTCAAAGCTATGCTAATCAACAAGCCTACAGGAAATTTCCTAGGAATAGGAAGACTAATGAATGGAATAGAACTCACTTCTCCAGTTCAGCTGGATTCAACTTTAATAAACCAGAAAGGAAGGTGCCAGAGAAAACCATGCTGAAACAAATCTGGATACCTAAACACTTGATCAGAGATTTGAACAATGTCATTGGACCCAACTCATCTTGGGTTCCAAATCACTCTGCTTGATGTATCTGTGTAGGTCGGCCTGGGGCTGAAGACAACAAGTGGTACCTCGACAGTGGCTGCTCCAGGCATATGACAGGAGACCGATCCAAGTTTAGCAAGATAGAGATGAAGCCAGGGGGTCTGGTCAAGTTTGGAGGAAAGAACAAAGGTAAAATAATTTGAGTTGGAACAGTAGGTAAGTCTTCCACAAACTCCATTGAAAAAGTCTTACTTGTGGAAGGGCTTCAACACAACCTGATTAGCATTAGTCAATTATGTGACAGGGGTCACAAGGTTGTATTTGATGATAGTTCATGCAAAATCCTTGAAACAAATTCTGACATGGTTAAATTTGTAGCCAACATGATTAATAATGTCTACATTGTAGACTTAGATGAGAAATCTGAATCTACTATTTGCTTATCTGCCAATTCTGAAAATGATGCCTTTGAATGGCATAGACGTCTAGGTCATGCTAGCTTTTCAACTTTAAATAAATTGGTCAAGCATGATTTAGTTAGAGGCATGCCTAGAATTAAATTTAACTCAATATCAAAAGCATGTGATGCCTGTGCTCTAGGCAAACAGACCAGAAATTCTTTTAAATTAAGATCTGAGCCATTGTCTTCTAGACCAATGGAACTTCTTCATATGGACCTTTTCGATCCAACTAGAACTCAGAGTCTTAATGGAAACAGGTTTGGCTATGTCATCATAGATGACTTCTCTAGATATTCATGGATATTTTTCTTAGCAAATAAGAGTGATGCATTTCAAAAGTTTAATCTATTTTTTAATAAGGTCAAACAAGAAGAGAAGTACAAGGTTAGTTCTATTCAATCTGACCATGGAGGTGAGTTTGAAAACTCCATGTTTACTGATCTTTGTGACAAAGAAGGACTAACTCACAGGTTTTCTTCTCCCAGGACACCTGAACAAAATGGGATTGTGGAGAGAAGAAATAGAACAGTGGTGGAGATGGCCCGAACCATGTTGATTGAAAGTAAATTACCTAGAAGGTTTTGGGCAGAAGCGGCCAATACAGTAACCTACATAATCAACAGGGCCATGGTAAGACCCATACACAAGAAAACACCCTATGAGCTTCTAAAAGGTAAGAAACCAAACTTGTTTCATTTCAGAATTTTTGGAGCAAAATGTTTTATTCATAACAATGATAAGAAAGATTTAGACAAGTTTGAAGCCAAGAGTTCACCTGGAATATTCTTGGGTTACTCTGAAGTGTCAAGGGCATATAGGGTATTTAACATATCAGATCAGAAAGTGGAAGAGTCTCCACACATCCTTTTTAGTGAAAAGAAAGATGTTTCTAATGTTGAAAATCTTGACAGGGATTCCAATCATGGTGGAGATTTTCTAGAAGACCAACAGGAAGAAGAGAAGACTCAGCCAAATGTTGAAACAAATTCCCCCAATCAGGAAGGGCCAAGAGAAACAGGTGAGTCTTCAACAAATATCAGATTTCTTAAAGACCATCCTTTAGATAAAGTCATAGGCAATCCTGAAGATCCTCTTCGGACTAGGTCTCATTTTAGAAATGTGAATAATGATAACTTAATTGCATTAGTCTCACAAATTGAACCCAAAACAGTAGAAGAGGCCTTCGCTGATCAAGCTTGGGTCAATGCTATGAGTGAGGAATTAGGTCAGTTTGAAAGGAATAATGTCTGGGAGCTTGTCCCAAGACCTGATGGTATAAATATCATAGGAACTAAGTGGGTGTTCAAAAATAAGATGAATGAAGATGGAATCATCTCGAGGAATAAGGCCAGATTAGTAGCCAAAGGCTACTGTTAGGAATTTGGTGTAGACTTTGATGAATCCTATGCACCTGTTGCTAGGATGGAAGCTATAAGATTGATGCTTGCCTTTGCATGCTCAAAGAATATAAAACTCCAACAAATGGATGTTAAAAGTGCCTTTTTAAATGGAGTCATTAAAGAAGAAGTTTTTGTTGAACAACCTCCTGGATTTCAATATTCTCCTCAACCTAACCAAGTTTTCAGGTTAAACAAAGCCTTGTATGGTCTAAAGCAGGCTCCAAGAGTTTGGTATGAAAGATTGTCTGAATTTCTGATCAGCAAGGGCTATAAAAGAGGTAAAGTTGATCAAACTTTATTTACCAAGGGCATAAATAAAGATCTCATCATAGTTCAAGTATATGTAGATGACATTGTATTTGGATCTACTAAGCATGAACTATGTGATGAATTTTCTACCATGATGTCTGCTGAATTTGAAATGAGCTTGGTTGGCGAACTAAAATATTTTCTTGATTGCAAGTACAGCAGCTAGAAGATGGGTGCTTCATCAACCAAACCAAATATACAATGGAACTGTTCAAAAGGTTTGGCATGGAAAACTTAAAGCACATTACTACACCCATGGGCACCAATACCTCATTGGATGCAGATGAGACAAGTAAAGAAGTAAATGCCAAACTTTATCGAGGTATGATTGGATCACTTCTCTACTTGACAGCCTCTAGACCAGATATACAATTCAGTGTAGGAATGTGTACAAGGCATCAATCTAGACATACTGAATTACACTTAGCTGCAGTTAAAAGAATCTTCAGATATTTGTCAGCTAGTCATTCTCTTGGTTTATGGTTTCCTGCATCTCACACACTTAACTTAGTAGCATACACAGATGCTGATTATGCAGGCTGTAAACTAGACAGGAAAAGCACTAGTGGCCATTGTGAATTCTTGGGTGGGTGTTTAATGTCTTGGGACTCCAAGAAACAACATTCTGTGGCCCTCTCCACTGCAGAAGCTGAATATGTGGCTGTAGGGAGTTGTGGAACACAAGTAATATGGATTAAACACCAGCTTCAGGACTACCAAGTAGACCTGGGGTGCACACCAATTTATTATGATAATACTAGTGCCATCAATCTTGCTAAAAATCCTGTTTTGCATTCACGAACCAAACACATAGAGATAAGACATCATTTTATAAGAGATGAGGTGTCAAAGAATAATTTTGAACTGATTCATGTAGGCACAAATAATCAGATTGCTGACATATTCACAAAACCTCTGGATAATGAAAAATTCACCACATTGAGAAGAGAATTAGGTTTATACAAATTGTCTTAATTATGAAGCCTGTTTTTGTTGTGAGGGGGAGTTCAGAATGCTTACTGGTTAGCTTTCAGGAATGCTATGTCTTAAGGGGAGCTGAGTTGTGATGTGAGAAGAGAAGTTCTTTGACAGATTCAGAAGGGCTGTCCAGATGTGTAATTTTGCTGGTCTAGCATGACTGATCTAGAGTGGTTCTCTCAGACAGTAGTGTGTCACTTATCTCTTAAGTCTATAAGTCAGTAACTCTAATCTCCAGATTAGAATCTTTCCTTTAGTACTTCTTCAGAGATCTGGACTAATTGCATAAAGTATATCTTCCTACATTGTCATTGATTCTGGTCAGGCCAAAAACTTGTATGTCTTGATATCTGACCCAATCAACTTGAAATCTAGACTTCAAGACTCAATTCAAGAAATAGTCCTTTTGGTATTGTTTTCAATCATTCTATCTCTTTAACTCAAGGGCTTAACTGAACAAAAATGTTCTATTTTTGATCACTGAGAAACTGGGAGCTTCATCAATGAAATGAATTTTTCTCCCATGTCATGAGGTGTCAAATGCTTAAAATGAATGAAAAGACATGACAGAGCAATGGTGGCTTGCTGGTGAGTAACTGGGGACTCCGGCCTCTAATCAAGGTGTTTCCTCATGTCAAAAGCCACAGTTACTATCTCTGTTCCCTAATAATAAAAAAAAAAGGGAAGTAATGAGGTACTCACTATGAGTAACTGGAGATTCAGGCCTCTAATCAAGGTGTCTCTCTAATGTCAAAGGAGTGAACTACCAACTTACTCATTAATCTTCTTGAAAATCATCTCCAACAAAAAATTCCTTGTTGTTATGCAACTAATGGATTGCTTGTCCTCAATACCTTGAGAACACCTCTCTGATTTCGTTTCTTGCTGTCTTGTGGGATAGTTGAATGATCAGCTATATCTGACCATACTTGTGAACTCCTGCTCTAAATCATCCACTATGTATGCTGATAAACTTGTCTATCATTCTACTTCTCTATTATGTACTGAACTATAAAGAATCTTCTCTTGAGATTAGAAACTCACTTATTCTCTTAAGACCTACTCGTGACTTTCTGCACTAAGAAGTTACTGCCCTTAGTCCTCATGTTTCCAGCACTGTCATACATTCTATAGTTCTTTTTGCTGATGTCAAAGGGGGAGAGAAGTTTGCAATGTCTGCAATTTCAGTGAAAAGTTCTGCAATATCAGTGAGTCTTGGATTTGTCTTGAGCTTTGGGGGAGTTTGCAATGTCTGCAATTTCAGTGAGAAGTTTTGCAATATCAGTGAGTCTTGGATTTGTCTTGAGCTTCGTGGAAGTTATGGTTATGAGTTGTGGGGGAGATGAGAGTGTGTTGTAGGGATTGTATAATTCATGTGCATGTGCATGCCTTGAATTTACTTTATTTGTTGCAGCTGATATAAATCTCTTGTTGAAACCTGATATTGCTTGATTCATAGTGTTGTCATCATCAAAAAGGGGGAGATTCTTGCATCCCTATGGTTTTGATGATGTCTCACACTATAAATCAATCTTCTATCTCTAGATTAATGTTGTTTCATCATGTGAGTGAGTACAGTTCATTTGGTTGTCAGATAAGCATGCTATCTTGATTCTATCTACACTGTTTGGTTAATATGAATAGTAGTGGGTCGACTCATCAGCAAGGGTGGGTCGACGAATCAGAGCATTGATAGTTTGGGCACAAAGTCTATACACCAGCTTGATCCATTTAGTCTGTACATTGGCATATCTTCTTCAAGTCTGTACATCGGGCACCTTCTAACTGAAGTCTACACATTGATCCTAATACTCTAAGTCTGTACACTGCCCGACCAGTCAAGTCTGCACTTTGCCAAAGTCAGTTTAGCTCAACCCTATACATCCTTCCAAGCTTCAACTCTATACATTGGATTGTCAAACTTCATGTCTATACACTGGCTGCTACATTGTCATGAAGTCTACACATCCGATAGTGTAAGTCTATACATCGCCCAGAGTCTTGTTTGCAAAGTCTGAACATTGCTTCAGAGATAGCTTCAGCAAAGTCTATACATTCGGTTCCTTGGGCAAAGTCTATACATCGCTTAGTCTGCACATTGCCTTCAGCCCAAGCGTTCAAAGCAAAGTCTATACAACGCCAACTCAACACATTGAACAGTTCTCCAAGTCTATACACTAGACTTCATTTCTCTAAGTCTATACACTGGTCTGTGATTCACCAACTCTGTACATTCGATATCTTTTCCTACGCATTGGCCAAAGTCCATACACTCAACATTTCCCTACGCTTTCCTGGCCAAGTCTGTACATCACTAAGTGTGTACATTGCATGTTGCTCAAACGTTCAAAGTCTTCAAAGTCTGTACAGCGTCCGTCTCAGCCAGCGTCTCATGCTGCATCTTAGGCAAGTCTGTACATCGGCCTCATTCGTTCAAGTCTATACATTGAACTACTTTTCAAAGTCTGTACAGCGTCCGTCTCAGCCAGCGTCTCATGCTGTGTCTTAGGCAAGTCTGTACATCGGCCTCATTCGTTCAAGTCTATACATTGAACTGCTTTTCAAAGTCTGTACAGCGTCCGTCTCAGCCAACGTCTCATGCTGTGTCTTAGGCAAGTCTGTACATCGGCGTCATTCGTTCAAGTCTATACATTGAACTGCGTCTTAGGAAAGTCTGTACAGAGGCTTCGATTTACCAAGTCTGTACATCGGCTTCATTCGCTCAAGTCCACACATCCACAGTGGTTCATCAAGTCTATACATTCACTTGAGCTTCACCAAGTCTGTACAACGCTGAAATTTTCACAAGTCTATACAGTGCTTGAGCTTCATCTAGTCTGTACATCGCTTCAAGCGATTTAAGTCTATACAGACTGCCTTCACATCCAAAGTCTGTACATCGTTTCAACAGCCGATCGTCTCGTACAGATCTTTCCAAGTATGTACAGCCGAGTGTCTAATGCATCGTCTCACCCAAGCATAGCCTTTACACTGGCTAAAACTATCGAAGTCTATACATCACCGATGGGGTTCAAGTCTATACACTGCTCACAGTCTTATTAAGAGTCTTACACAAGTTCCAAGTCTGTACACTGGTTAGGCTTCGTGAAGTCTATACAGTGGCAGAAGCTTTGTTAAGTGTACACATTAGTAAGGCTTGTTTGCTTTGTTCTTCTTTAGTCTATACAATGCCTTCACATGCGCTTGTTCATAGTCTATACACTGCCATCCGTCTGCATTGTTCATAGTCTATACACTGCCATCCGTCTGCATTGTTCATAAGTCTATACACTGCCATTCATGCGCATTGTTCATATGTCTATACACTGCCTTAACACATGCGCTTCTTTCATTAAGTCTGTACACTCTCTCACGTTGTACACACTTAATCAGTTGAAGTGTCTGAAGTATATACAGTCATGTTAAAAGCATGAACTAACTAAGTCTATACATTCCATCTGTCTGTCTGCAGATGATTCAGGCTGATGATTGGGCACGTGAACCGAGATTGCCACCTGGCACGTGATCCAAGACAACAAGCGCATGACACGTGGATGGCAACCTGGTCAGGATGCTGCCATGTGGTCGAAATTCAAATGATCTGGCTAAAAAGTGCATGAGCGGGAACCTGGCAGCCACACGGCAATATCTGCTATAAATATAGAGCTTCATCCTTCAGTAGAAGCTTGATCGTGAATAGAGAAAGCAGAAGCCATTGGTGAGAGTTTGCACGATCCAGAAAAGAAAAAGAGCAGAGAGCTCCAGATTTGAGAGGAGTTTGTTCGAGAGAGAGAGCAATAGTTGTGGATTGATGAATTGCTTCATTTGAAGCTACATTTGTATTGGGTTTCAGAACTAAATTTCTTCTTCATTGGTTTTTGTTTCTACTTTGTTTTCATTTCATTTTGTTCATCCTTCTGATTTGAATTAGTTTCCCTCCGGTGTGTGGAGGAAGGGAGTATCACTCCAGTTTCCCTCTGAGTTGCAGAGGAAGAGAGATCGGTGATCTCTGGTGGTGTTAGTGACTGGTTGTCATTAACAGTTTCCCTCCGGTGTGTGGAGGAAGGGAGAGGATTCTCCGGTTGTGCTCTAGCTGGGAGCTAGAACAGGTTTCAAGTTCTGTGGGTAGCAGAACTTGGTTGAGGGATTTGTTTCCCTTGGTGTTCAAGCTGTGTGGCAGCATGTTGTTCGCAGACTGAGTCTGCATTGATCTAGCATCGTCTAGTGGAATCCTCACTCTAGTTGGAGTGAGGGGTGGATGTAGATTGCGGACTGCAATCGAACCACCTAAAAACCGAGTGCCTCTTCTGTGGTTTGCTATTGTTATCTACGCTCTTCATCTGCTTGTCTCTTTGCTTCCATGTGATCAGTTCTTCATTCTCATTTACATTTCTCTGTGTACGGATTAAGGAGGTGCGTTAGCAGTAGAAATTATTTTCCGCCTAAGTTTCTACAAATTGAGAGTGATCTATTCATCACCCCCTTCTATATCACTCTTGCTGCGCTAACAATTGGTATCAGAGCAGGTTTACGCCATGTGGACGAATGGTCAAGGGAATGCTGGTGGTCCTAGAACCTTCATGGCCGAAGGTCAATCATTAGTCGCCCTCCTTATTTCGATGGTAGTAACTATCTTTTTTGGAAGAACAGGATGGAAGTGTTCATCAGGGCTCAGAGTCATAAACTGTGGAGAGTAATCATGGTGGGGCCATATGATCTGCCACCAAATGAGGACGCTTGGACAGATGACCATGTCAAGCTCTCCTCACTCAACTGGACGGCACTGAATAGAGAAAGCAGAAGCCATTGGTGAGAGTTTGCACGATCCAGAAAAGAAAAAGAGCAGAGAGCTCCAGATCTGAGAGGAGTTTGTTTGAGAGAGAGAGCAGTAGTTGTGGATTGATGAATTGCTTCATTTGAAGCTACATTTGTATTGGGTTTCAGAACCAAATTTCTTCTTCATTGGTTTTTGTTTCTACTTTATTTTCGTTTCATTTTGTTCATCCTTCTGATTTGAATTAGTTTCCCTCCGGTGTGTGGAGGAAGGGAGTATCACTCCAGTTTCCCTCTGAGTTGCAGAGGAAGAGAGATCGGTGATCTCTGGTGGTGTTAGTGACTGGTTGTCATTAACAGTTTTCCTCCGGTGTGTGGAGGAAGGGAGAGGATTCTCCGGTTGTGCTCTAGCTGGGAGCTAGAACATGTTTCAAGTTCTGTGGGTAGCAGAACTTGGTTGAGGGATTTGTTTCCCTTGGTGTTCAAGCTGTGTGGCAGCATGTTGTTCGCAGACTGAGTATGCATTGATCTAGCATCCTCTAGTGGAATCCTCACTCTAGTTGGAGTGAGGGGTGGATGTAGATTACGGACTGCAATCGAACCACCTAAAAACCGAGTGCCTCTTCTGTGGTTTGCTATTGTTATCTACGCTCTTCATCTGCTTGTCTCTTTGCTTCCATGTGATCAGTTCTTCATTCTCATTTACATTTCTCTGTGTACGGATTAAGGAGGTGCGTTAGCAGTAGAAATTATTTTCCGCCTAAGTTTCTACAAATTGGGAGTGATCTATTCATCCCCCCCTTCTATATCACTCTTGCTGCGCTAACAAGCTCCACCTCCCAACCCCCAACTACCCCGCCCACTTCCCCAATCACCCTTCCCACTACCCCAAGCACCCCTTCCCTTCCCCAACACAACCCCTCCCATCCCCAAGACCACCATTGAATACCCTCTATTAAGGAAAATTCAAACTCACCTTCCCTCCACCCACTTGTGCCCCCCTCACCTTCCCCTCTCCCTCCAAGCCCAAATTCGTAGCTCCTCCTCCCACCACCTATTAGACCTCCTTCCAGACCCCATTCTTCCCTTCCCCCACCTTGGAACACCCCCTCCTAGACCCCCTCATAGCCCGGGCTTTCCCCACACTCATCCACCCCCATTTCGCCTCCCATATACCCCATTCCCCCCCCGTCATCTTCAACCTACAGCTCTCAACTGAAGATCTGCAGAAGAGTAGCAGTTTGCATAGGCGACCACGGCTTTCTCCGGATGAACCTGAAGGCCCAAGAGATACCCATGGAAGCGTCTGCCAGTCTTCTTCTGATCGGTGGTGGTTTCGTCATCATCAGAGTACTGTGCTGCCCGGGAGAGCTGTTCTCCCTCGACTGCGCGAAGCTACCCCGGCAGAGCATCTGAACCTGATGAGAAGCACGACTGCGGCCATCTTACTGGGAATCCGAGCAAGAGTTCTTCATCAAAAGTCTTCTACTCCAAGTCTTCTTTCATCCCCAATAGGCAGAGCTCAATTTGGCATCCGGATCCAGGAGTTCTCAATTTTCTCCCCTGGGTGCGCAGTTCTGCTTCCCGACAGTCTGCACCGATCCCTCATCAGTGCTCAGAGCCTACTGGTCTTCTTCGACAACATTTGGCTTCTCCATCAGTCTTGCTTCGAAGAAGACTTGTTCACGGTTCCAAAGACTCTGGCGGCACCTGATTCTGAGCTCGGGAGCGATCGTGGCATCCCCTTCTTCCTGCTGTTGGGAACCTGAAGCAGTCAGATCCGAAGAACTGCCACCCTGTTCGAGCCTCCACCCAGACTAGCAGTGGTACCAGAAGAAATCAAAAAAATTCAGACGACTTCCCGATCCAGTTACGAAGAATTCCCCACTAGTCCCGCCCTCAGAAAAATTCAGGAGAGGTCACAGAGGTGCCGTCTTCGACTGGTGGTCCCTGTTTCCAGAATGTGGACAGATTCGGCATCGGCTTCCTTTCATCACTTCTAGCTCGAATTTCCCTCCCCGCTTGGCCGGCTGAAGGCCCCTCCCTGTGAGGAGGTAGTGTTTGGATGTAATCATCGTCTTCCCTTCCCCATGATCCCCCCCCTTGCATGGGGTGTAGTGTTGTAGCAATTTGGGCAGGTCAAGCTTCCCCGGCATGGCGTGTGGGGAACACACACTTCCCCGCTCGCCCACGTCTCCGACTCGGGGCCGGTGTCCTCACACCGGTCAGGTATATGCTGAACCCTCCCTGGATATTTGTGTTTTATTAGTATCATTTCTAAGTTCAGCCAACGAGGAAGAGAGTGCCCGGTCCTGTGATTCCCGATCACGAGTGGCCACCGCGGATTGAGTGAGGAGAGATCCCCGTACCCTCAAGGCACGGCATCCGCCCCACTGATGTGGGTGCTCCAATCCAAGGGAGGGGAACTCATTGGCCAGGTCATCACCCTAACCAGCGTGGTTTAGGCTCTCGAATCCACCCTACCATCACTTAGTCACCACAGGGAAAGGGTTGTGCTGCGATATTGGTCCGCCAACATCGAGTCCGCCAATTTGTAAGTGGGCTTGCAAGGCTAGGTCCGAGGTTCATTTGGTTGATACCATTGCACCCTTAGGTCGTGTTACATCAGCTTCGCCCCGCACGGCCGAGAAGTCCCCTCGAAGGCCGCCCCTTTGCCCTTGTTCCAGGCTCGGGAGCGACCCATAGGGGCGCCCGGCTCATCAACTGCCGAGTCGTCGCCAAGGTCAATGATCTCAGCGGCCTCCTCCAGAGGCTCCCGCCTGTTGTCTGCACGAAGAAGAAGGCATGATCAGGAAAAGAAAGATGACCCCCACATCCGAAGGAGGATCTAAGTTGTGGCACCTGATGGCTTCAGCCTCGTAAGAAGACACCGCTCGATATTCTCTGGCGTCACCGGCTCTTCGGTAGACTGGCGATGTTTCAGCAAACGAGTAGCATACTCCTCCACATGTGGGGGGAACTCCTCTTGCCGGGGAGGGATATTCGAGTGGAAATTGGGCATTACTTGGCACCTCCAAGTCTCCTCCACCGAGTTAATCCCCGCCCAGAAAAATTGGGTCTTCCACCCTTTATGCGAAGAATCCTTCGCCGCCAGCGAAATACAGCTCCTATTCCTCCTCGCCTAGATGAAGTAAAAACCCTTCCCCACCGACGGGTGCGCCTTCAACTCGAAGAAATAGTGGAAGAGGTCCAAGGAAGGAGGAACCCCGCACTGACGACAGAGGATTCGGAAAGCAGAGAGGTGAAGGTACGAGTTGGCTACCAACTGAATGGGTGCCAACTGGAAAAAGTTGAGAAGCGTGAGGACAAAGGGCTCGAAGGGGAGGCGAAACCCACTCTTCCACGCCAGAAGAAAGATGCAGATGTGGCCCGTGCGAGAATCCAGGCTCGTCTCATACGGGGCAGCAGCGGCAAAGCTATACTTGTGAGGTAGGCGAAACTGATGCTCCAGCCTCTTCACCTCGGCTTCCCCCATCTCACTGCAGTTCTGGACTGGCGCTCTCACCACCGGTTCGTCGCCCCATCCCTCGGCACCCGAACGCTGGCCCTGTAACGACCCGAGAATTCGATTACCGGGAAGGCCCGATAACCCAAGACTCGCACCGCCACCCACGAGCCCGAAGACTCGGAAGGGTTAGAAGGATGGTGTGGGAACTACACAAGTATCACAAGTAATTGCAGAAATTAAACAGTTATAGTATTAAGCAAGAAATAAATTAGCATTTTACATTATACATGGTCCAAAAGATAATAATAAAATAACAATAGTAGTCCATGACTAGTACAGAGACAAGAAAAGAAAGTACAGCTACACGGGACATACCCCGACTCTGACCTCTGGCACTAATGCTGGGCACCTGAACCGCGTTGAGCCTCAGACGAACTCCCCTGAAGCCTCGCCTCGCCTGAAACACGATGAAAGTACGCTGGGAATGAGTCTCGGAACAGACTCAGTAGGGATCACTCGAACCCTACCTCGCAAATGGAGAAACCGCTACGCTAGCAGTAAGCAAGTACCTCGAAAAGGAAGCCCTGCCACTATAAAACACCGATCTCACGGCATGCAAGCCGACAAACGCACCACGGCGGAAAGACCGAAACGCAACGGTCAACACGACGAAACCCGAAGGTTGAAGCCGCGACGACTGACAGTCTGACACTCCCGACTCGACAGGAGTACTTCCCACTAGAAGCACAGTCGGTAGCGTCCCCTGACGACTTACACCGCACCGCAGGTGAACTACCTGACGTGGTAGCGCCTACCAGAGGCACGGACACCGAACAAGTACCACAACCAAGTGACTAGTTGGGGTCACGCTCGTCAGCGCGAGTCCAACTACCCCCAACCACGTGTGCACACACAGACCATGCATCCTAGGTCTGGCCCTCTGACTAGTTTTCCCCCGTAGCTGGACTCTGGCTAACGACGAGGGGCCCGATGGAAACCAGTCTAAAAAACCGTCCTCAGGGTAGCCTCTCCACCACTCCCTGGTGGGACCACATGCGTGTAAGAAGGCTACGACTAGTGGAGGGTCACTAACGGAGTAGAATCTCAAGTCAACGGAAAACCACGTCCGCACCCGACGACGTACGGGGACCGCCCCACGTACCGGCACCGTCGAACGGCGACCACGGTCGGACAAGAAAACGGGACTGCGAACTCCCCGGTGCAGTCCAGAGCCTGACGGTCTACCCTAGACGCGTCAAAGGCTCTGACGGTCTAGGCTGGACCGTCACAGGCACCTGCCGGTCTAGGCTACACCGTCACAGCACCCTGACGGTCCAACGCAGGGCCGTCACACACTTAGCGTAAAAATAGAATGTAATGCACCTGCCCTAGTGCGTTTCCGACTGTGACGTGCCTACACAGGTGCGTCACAGGGAAAATAGGGCAAGCTGTGACGCATGCCACTCGGTGCGTCACAGAGTGTGATGGTCCAGTCCTGGAGCGTCACACAGCCTGGGGGGATAACTACTCTGACGCACCCACTCTGCGCCGTCACAAGGCTGTGACGCGCCAGTCCTGGTGCGTCACATGCCTTGACCCCCAATGGTCAAACCAACGGTCGGATGCCAACGGTCGGGACGCTCTGACGGCCCAACCCAGGCGCATCACACGCCTGTGGTGGTCTATCGTGGGACCGTGATAGTCCTTGACCCCCAACTGGATAAACAAGGGCTGTGACGCACTCACCCAGGCGCGTCACATAGTGTGATGGTCACTGGAGGGACCGTCACACTCGCCCGATGGCGAAACGGCGGGAAAAGCCCAAAAAACCCAACCACGCCCCCATGCCTCCACCGGAGAGGGGGAAAACAAAGGGGAAGACCCCTGGAGACCCCTAGCATGATTCTAGGCCATCAAAATACGAAATCGCGGGCTAAAACCATAGATCGGGTGAACTCTCCCCAAATCATGGAAAACCCCAAACCCGCTCAATCAAACCCCTCTCGGCCTCCCCTCGGCCTATAAACCACGGAAATGAACGGCGGGGAGCTAGGGAACGTCACCCTACCTCAACGGAGTGAATGCTCCACCGAATCGTTACCGAGATCGCAAAGAACGCTTTGAAAACCCTCATCCCTTCACGGTTCCCCACAAGCTTTACGCCGCCACGATCACCTCGCCGTCACCCACGCCGTCGCCCCGCGCCGTCTTCAGCAGGAAGGGGACGTCACCGCGGCCGAACGAGAGAGAAAGAGAGAGGGAGGGGCGGTGGTCATGGTGGGGAGAAGAGAAGGAAGAAGAAGAAGAAGAAGAGGGTGAGGGGAGAGAGAGAAAAGTGAGATATTTATAGAAAATCCAGAAATTCTGTAAAATACCAAAAAATAAAAAATTATGTTTCCGTGATCCTCGGAGCGCACCGATCGCAACGGTACCACTCGTGCCCAAGTGAACAACCCGGTTCACCCGTAGCGAGGTTCCGAAGGAAGTACCTAAACCCACACCGGAAATCGGAAAACACACGCGAAAAAAGCTGCGGAACGCTTCCGGGCCTCCAAAATAACTCCGGATCGCGCCGATCCGAACATGAAAGATGTCCGAACTGAAATTTCGGACACAACAGAGCCGGACACTCCGAGAAACCCGATCCGGGACCCACGAAGAAGGATCCGAAAGGTCCGGGATATTATAGGCCCGCCATAGATTCTGAGGAAGAACTTGAAGAAGAATTCTCTCGAGACCTCGAAGATTCCGGGGGAGAAGGAA
Organism: Amorphophallus konjac; assembly: GCA_022559845.1. Taxonomy (NCBI): domain Eukaryota; kingdom Viridiplantae; phylum Streptophyta; class Magnoliopsida; order Alismatales; family Araceae; genus Amorphophallus; species Amorphophallus konjac. Next base: position 60,617,848 of record CM040125.1, read on the forward strand.
GCTGCCGGACCGCCTCCGCAGTTATCTTCACCAACTCCTCAAACGCCGCCACAAGTTTCTGCTCCTCCGTTGTGTCCTCACGGCGCATCGAAGATGTAGCACCCCGGAAATTTATAAAGAATAAATATTAATATTAAAAATAAATATGGAAAAAAATAGAATTTTGGACAATAGATAATGGGTCTACATAATTCAAAGGTTATAAAATTCAAGCCCACTTAAAGGACTAGGACTTAATGGGCCTCCATAGAGATACACATGCATATAAAGATTTCATAGGATCGAACTCGACTCTTATACCCGAGACGACAAAGGGAATTAATAAAGTTATAAGAAAAAGGACCCACATATGTATATAGAGTCCTATTAAATAATTATGCTAAAAAAAGCTTATAATAATTTTAGCATACATCAATAATGGGCTTTAAAGAATACCTATATATCTATATATATATAAAGTTCTATTGAATAAGTTAGTTAAAGCTTATATAACAAATGGGCTTAAACCTTTATATAAACCTATATATATACGTACACAACAATTCCAACCCATATGAGCTTTCAACCATGCACATAATGATGAATTATTGGGGTTTAACTTGAATAAGAGAATACTTTAGCAAGTTTGGGCCAACAACAATGATTTAAGGCTTAAATAATTAAATGGGCTTGAAATATAGGTAAAACACGTATACAAATCTATATATATATGAAATATGCATGGGCTTCAACATCACAACCCACGAAGGGCCCTCAACATATTCGAATAGACCAAACCTCGTTGTTGTGCACGAACGTGCAAGGGAGGAAGTCTTAAGGGTTAGAACAGAGAGATAAGGAAGGTGGCTTCATATGGGGAAGGATAAAAATCAATTAAGAAGTGCGTACGAAAGGAAGATTCCCATTAGGAAAGGGAATTGATCTCTCTATATAAACTCTCTCCATCGAGCAAGCAAGGGCTTGCTGCTACCTTTTTGTGCGTTAGGACCCTGCGTGCGTCGACCTTCCTCCTGTTCGTGCTGTGGCTCCATCGTGAACCTGTTGCTGCCATTGAAGTTGTGTGGCCGCTGTTGTTTCTGCCGTAGAAGCGCTGCACGCTGTTGCTGAGCGTGGGAAAAGGCTCCTGTAGACACGGTATTTTAGCATTACGCTGAGCAGATCCTATATATTACGCTAAGACGCCCCAAAGCAGCTCGCACGTTTAAGTTAGTTGAGTAATCTCTAATTTAATCTAATAATCTGTGGCTTCTTGAATAGTAATTCTTGTTAATGGGCTTATGACCATTCCTACACAAAATAAAAAAATGTGTGTTAATGGGCTTGGTCCATCTTTTTAATCCTAAAAAGGGGGAAGGTTCATCATGTGGGCTTGGCCCATTCCTATTCAAAAAAATATACCAAAAGAAAACCTTTGTGCTAATGGGTTTGGCCCATTCCTATTCAAAAAATAAAAAAATATATATATATAAATGTGTGCTAATGGGCTTGGCCCACTTTTATTCTAAAAAATAAATAAAATTGAATGGACATGGCCCCATCTTTTATTTCATAATTTATTTCCTCACTCCCCTCCCGGGTCTCTAGGATCTTGCCCCCCCTCTCTTTAACCCTCTCTCTCTCTCCCCTTCTCACCTCCTCAGTAACCCACCACCCCATCGGAAGCCCCTGGAATACACACACACCCCCTTCCTCTGCTAACACCATCGCAGCCCCCCCACAGTCGACCTCTCTCCCTCCATCCACCGCACACACTCTCCACCCTCTCAACCCCCTGGACCTCCAGCCATCCTCCTCCTCACGACAACCACCTCCACCGTCTCCCCTCCCTCCTCTCTTTTCCCATTCCCTGCTAAGTTCCACCTCCAGCCGCGTCCACCTTGCCACTACCCCCGTGCTCAACCGCGACTACGCTCCCACCTCCTACCCTTGCTAACCCACCATCGCAGCACTCCCACGACGTCCACCTCCACCCTCCCTTTCTTTTCTCCCAACAACAGCCATCCCTCCTCTCCCCACCTGCAACCGGCCACCATCCCTCTGCTCCCCCTCTCACTCTCGTCTTCCTCTCTCCCTCTCCATCTCTCTGCTCTCCCTCTCTCTCCATTTTCTTTTCTTTCCCTCAATCTCTCTCTCTCTCTCTCTCTCTCTTTCGTGTAAAGGAAAATTTAAAAAAAAAGGTTTTTTTTTTGAGTTCGCAAGGGGGGGCCTCGTCGCCCGTGCCCCCCCTTTGAACTACGCGGCCGCAACGGTCCGCTACGGCCACCACCTCTGACGCCGCTCCCGCCTCCGACGCCGCTCCAACCACCGTGCCGCTCCCGCCTCCGACGCCGCTCCTGCCTCCGGCCCGCCTCGACCGCCGCTCCCGCCACCGGACCGCTGCAGACGTGCTCCGGCACCCCTGCTCGCACGCCGTCGCCCGCCCGCAGTGCACCCGCTCGCCTCTGGTCGCCTGCACGCACCCCCCGCGGCCACCGCCTCCGGTCGCTCCCGCCTCCGGCTCCGTCTCCGCCCGTGGCTGCCTTCGGCCCCGCCTGCGCCGCTCCCACCGCCTCCAGCCCCGCCGCTCCAGCCGGCCCCCGCCTCTGGTCCCGCCTGCGCCGTCGCTCCGGGCCACCTCCACGCCGTCCTCCGCCCACAGCACCCTCGCCTCCGGTCGCCTCCGGCCTCGCCGTCGGCCGCCTCCCGCCTCTGCACCGGCCGCTCCCGCCGTCACCGTCGGACCCCCCTCTCTCTCGCCGCGATGCGGCTCTCTCTCTCTCTCTCTCTCTCCCTCTCTCTTCCTCTCTCTCTCTCTCTCTTCCCTCCTGCCTCGTCGATCTCTCTTTCTCTCTTTTTCTGTTTCTCTCACTCTCTCATTCTATTTTTATTTTGTTTTTATCCTTCTCTCATCTCTCCCGGTTTCTCTCAATTCTTTCTCTCCCTCTCTCTTAATCTCTCCCTCTCTCCCTCTCGATCTCTCACTTTTCTTTTCTTTTTTATCTTTTTTTCTTCCCCCCCCCTCTCTCTCTTTCTACCTTCTCGATTTCTCTCCCTGTCTCAGTTCTCTCTCTCCCCATCTATTCTCTTTCTCTCACTCTCTCTCCCTCTCCCAGTTTCTCTCTCTCTCACGCTTTCTCTCTCTCTTCCCCTCTCTCACTCTCATCTCTCTGCATCTCACCACCCTCCTCTCACTCTCCCTCTCCCCCTCTCTCTCTCTCGATCTCCCTCTCTCATTTTTTTTCTTTCTTTTTTATTCCCTCTCACCACCGTCTCTCTGACTCTCTCTCTTTCCCCTTCTCCCTGTTTCTCTCACTCTCTCTCTCTCTCCCTCTCACTCTCTCTTCCCCTCTCTGCCTTCGCCACCCCCCCTTTTTTTATTTTTATTGTCTTTTTTTTTTCTCACCAACTCCCTTCATCCCTCACTCTCGGGTCACTCTCCCTCTCTTATGTATATATAACATATATACATATACTATATATATATATCTTATATAGTTCATATTCTCTCTCTCTCTATATATACGCTATATAAGTAAAAATCTCTATAAAAAAAAGAGTTCTTCTCCTCTTTCTCCCTTTCTTCCTTTCTCTTCAACCCTCTCTCTTTCGATCCCCCTCTTTATAGATGTATTCCCGTTCATGTATATGGGTATGTGTGTGTTCGTGTAGGGGTACGTGTCTGTGAACGTATGCACGTGTTGATTTGAAGTGGAAAAGAGACTTTAAAGCAGTCGTTCTGCTGTGCTGCGTGCATGGTTCATCCTCACCTTGCCGGAGAAGCTCATCCAAAGCCCATCATCCATCTCTGAATAAGTTTTCTCCCCCCTTGTTGTCTGGTTTTCATTCAGTTAGTTACATATGCATGCATTACTTGTCGTTCATATAGTGTCTCTCTTCCTGAGAGACCCCTCTTTGTTCATTCATCATATCATCTACCTACCTTTTCATGTCTAAAAGGGGTTTTTAAATACTACCAACCAGGTTAGTGTTCTCTTATGCTATTCTCAATATCAGCTTCTAAAGAATTGATGCTACACCACCGTCGTCCTTATCTCGTTGTTGTTTCTCTTCATTTGTTTTCCGTGCAGGGTTAACCAGTTGGGGATCCCGCTTCTTCCGTCAACCAAAAGAGTAGGAGGTCATCCCTCCTTTTGAGGTACCCGGCTATTGTCTCTCTCATCTATCCTAATTCTTTCCTTCATCATTATTATTTGTTGTTAAATTTCCATCTTCATCCTCCTTTACGTTTCGTTTAACAATAAGTCTATCTCCTCTCCCTTATTAGTATTATATATCGTTAAAACTCCATCTCCGTTCTTCTCTGTCTTATCTAAATAAAATTTTCATCCTGTCTATATTTTCTTAGTATTCTTTTCCTATAACGTACTACCTTATTCTACCATCTATCACCCGATTTCTCTCTTTGCTCTCTCATCTTTCTCTTAAAAAGATATAAGAACATAAAAACAATAAAAGCCACAAAACCCCCAAAAAAATATATAATAACAAAAAGTAAAACAAAAAAAAGGGATAATAAAATCCGGGTAACCAAAGAAGGCCCTCTTCGTCGGCGGCCGACTAAAGAGGAAGAGAGGACCCGCACTGCTCCCGCTTCAGCGGCCAAACGCGATCAGACATTTCCTGTGGGGCTCTCAGCCCCTGGCGATCACATCCCCTTCCCACTTTCTTTCCTGTCAATTTTCCCTTTTGTTTAAATCCTACGACGGAAGTCATTCCTCGCGAAGGTGTACGTGACGGAAGTCATTCCGCGCGAAGCCTTTTTCATTCTGTCATTTTATTCCCTTAATTTTTGTCTAAACCCTGCGACGGAAGCAATTCCTCGCGAAGGTGTACGTGACGGAAGTCATTCCTCGCGAAGCCTTTTTTTTTCATTCTGTCATTCTATTTCTTTAAATTTCTGTCTAAACCCTGCGACGGAAGTCATTCCTCGCGAAGGTGTACGTGACGGAAGTAATTCCTCACGAAGCCTTTTTATTCTGTCATTTTATTCCTTTGATTTTTGTCTAAACCCTGCGACGGAAGTAATTCCTCGCGAAGGTGTACGTGACGGAAGTTATTCCTCGCGAAACTTTTTTCATTCTGTCATTTTATTTCTTTAAATTTATGTCTAAACCCTGCGACGGAAGTAATTCCTCGCGAAGGTACATGTGACGGGAGTAATTCCTCGCGAAGCCTTTTATTATATATATTACAGTAAAAACCCCGCGGAGAGTAATATCTCGCGGTGGTCTTATGTATATATACTCATGTTTATTATCTATATTGCAATAAAAACCACGTAAGGCCAATGTCTCGCGGTGGTCCTAATACGTACATATATATTCGTTAGTGTTGATATTACTGCATCGCTGTTAGAACCCCACAAAGACCAATGTCTTGTGGTGGTATGTCTTGGTTCGTATTGTCTTTGTAATTTTCTGGAGAACGATACACCGCTGCAGTTTCTGAGTCTTCGTGCCCCCCCCCCCATTTCTGTTACTTAGATTCTCGGATTTCCTGGTATATGGAAAACTGCTCGTGGAACGGTAAGTCACGTTTACCGGGAAGGGGTTAGTTTGCGCGAGAGGGTCTTCCGACCCCTATCTCCGCCACGTACCGGAGTTCGTTTCACATCCTTCTTTCCTTTCTCTCCTTTATGTTCTTTCTCTTCTTGAGTTGACCTCGTCATTTCCATCTCTTAGGACAGACGAGGGTGGACGTCCCTTGCCGTCTCCACCTCTCTGGCAATCACCTTTTCATCATTACTTTGCATCATTGTTTCTTTTCTTCACGAGGGTGGACGACACTCTTTTGCCGTCTACAGCTCCCTCCTATCTTCTTCTTGCTGCGGTTGCAGTGCTCTCATCTCTTTCCTCTGCTACTTCTTCTTCTCCTTTATTCGGGTCAAAGCATCAACGAAGATAGGCAATCTCCCAAGCAAAATTATAAAGCTAGCATGCTAGATGTATACGTAGCCCAAACAAAGTTAATTCATGATTTGTCTCAAGTAACGAAGCCAAAATGTTAGATTAAAATGGTATATGTCATGCATATGGATTATGGTTGTGTTCTGTTATATTCTGCAATTTTACTGTAAATAACGACCCTGTCTAGGGCGTTATTTTCATAGAAAGTGGCAGCCACCATGTCGTCAATTAATAGAATTCAAAACAACGACCAACGAGCTGACGTTAGTTGAATTTATGATAGTTATGAGTTTTAGTCGTTCATAAGTATAGAAGTATCCTTTGGCCATGAAAATTTATGGGCATACTATTGGGATGGGGATCGAGGTAGTGGAAGTGGTTGCACCATTTTTTGTGCCTCCTATTGCAAGATCCCCCGTCTCTTATCAAAAAATTATTTTGAACATATGGTTAGGCAGAGCTTTTCGAGCCGGTCATTTCGGTATATTATAAGCCAGATTCGGACATCATATAGTATAGAAACCAGAGAGTTGAAAAAATAATTTTTGAAAAAAAACGACCTACGTACGGTCGTGAAAAACCAAATTGGACGCCCTTAAGGTTAGGCGTCAATTTTAAAGTAATATATATATATATATATATATATATATATATCATATATGTATCTTTGAAAATCCATTATTATTAGAATACATAACAAAAAATTATGGAAAATATATATTTGGAATCCTTGTATTTTCCTCCTAATTATCATATATTCTTTTTCTTTAAATTATTTTAAATAAATCAATGTGCCTTTTAATGTATGTTTTTGAGTTTGTTCAAATAAATAGATATAAATGTGAATTCTTGTTAAATAAATTTATTTAAAAATCATGAAAAATAACGTTCCCCAAGAGGATGCCAATTAATAAATGACAGCACCCACAGCCCTTAAAAATAATATAAGTTTATTTAATTATAGTCAATTATAGAATAGGATGGACATGAATTCTATGATTAACGTACACATGTTCTCACCGTTTTCTTCCGTTTTGACCCATACCGCGGGTCTTTTGGCACTCTCATCTCACGTCCGTAGATGGAGTCTCCGTTTCATGATTGGTTCACGTTATACACTCAACTCTCGGTGACATACGAGCCCTCCGTTGGACATTCCGTTCCTTCGGACTGGCAAGTTAGTCATTGGGACCTCCGTAAGTCTCCTCGTAGCCTTGGATTCCCTCAAGGCCGACTGAGCTGGTTGTACCTAATCACCCAGATTTCCAGAATGTCATGGTTTTCATCTGGTTTATTGATATATCATCCTTATTACAAGTTCTATCCTTGAACTCTATGTTCCATGAAATCTATTTTAATGTTCTTACATGCTTGATCCTTGAAATTCTTGGCCATTAATATGGAATTAGTCTAGACTAAATGTCAGGGGCTATGGGTCCCACTAAAATGACATTTTAAATGTTACGGGTCCTGATCTGACCCTATTGGGCGAGGCAAAGTCCAAACGTTATCGGTATACGATGATCGGGTGCAGGCATTCACCAGCTCGATTATTGGCATTTAGGAGCAATCATATAGTCGTGAGAACTCCTAAGTGTACGACCAAATACTAACTAGTGCTATTTCCATGAGGGGTGGTCATATCGTCGTGATTTTCCCCTTAGTGCATTGGCCAATCCTATATAGTGCTAGATGTGCAAACGCTCTCGTGATAGTGATGATCGGGAGTAATTGCCATCATAGTACATCTTTCTACAACTTATTGTTCGTCATGAAAAGATCTTGATTTGCCTTATTGGAGGGGTTATCATATCGTCGTGATATTCCCTTAGTGTCTTGGCAACTGCTATATAGTGCTTGTAGAAGTAATTGTTCTACTTCTATATCGATCATCCTAAAAGTTCTTGGAATTATCTCATTGATAGTACTCGTTATCTTATCACAAAGATCCTTCATAATAATGGATACATTGAAGCTCTCGTGATAGTGTTCGTCATAGAGAGATGAATGTTATATTTCTTCATGAATGCTATTGACCTAACTTGAAAAAGTACTTGATTACATCTTGCTATACCTTCTTGATTATCATTGTCCCTACTCTTCATGAGTTTATCTTGCTTACTCATTTGTTTATTATAGTTCTTGAATTTATCTCGTGTTATTACAGTTCTCGATTTCTATATCTTGCATGACTTGCATGAGCATGTTAAACTGTAATTGATTTAAAGCTAGCTTGGAATCATGAGATATTAAGTCCTACTGAGCGTTCGCTCACTCTGCGTTTTTCAAATATTTTTCAGGTAATGACCTTAGTGACGACGAGACCGAACATGATGGGCAAGGGCAAGAGTGAAGAGTACCCCGACAACCTAGATGAACCATCTAGCGTGGTTATCTTGTGTCTTATGATAAGTCGATTCAAGAGTCTCATTGTAATTTTTCTTTATTGAGTCTTTTCATTTATTATGGGCCCGAATATGTAAAGAACTTATATTAGAAATGAAATTTGTTATTTGTCCAAATTGTGTTTTGTGAAAATGACTATGCTCTGATTGACATGATTGTTTAACTGCCACGTTCCGAGCAAACGACACGTTCCGTTGCTATCGGTTCGGGGCGTGACAGAAGAGCCCCAAAAGTAAAGAAGTGAAGGAAAGCCAAAACCCTAACGACGGAAAGAGTCTGGGATGACAACCAGCGCCCAACGCCCATAAAGTCACGCTTACCGGGAAGGGGTTAGTTTGCGCGAGAGGGTCTTCCGACCCCTATCTCCGCCACGTACCGGAGTTCGTTTCACATCCTTCTTTCCTTTCTCTCCTTTATGTTCTTTCTCTTCTTGAGTTGACCTCGTCATTTCCATCTCTTAGGACAGACGAGGGTGGACGTCCCTTGCCGTCTCCACCTCTCTGGCAATCACCTTTTCATCATTACTTTGCATCATTGTTTCTTTTCTTCACGAGGGTGGACGACACTCTTTTGCCGTCTACACCTTTTTGGCGATCACGGTGGGACCTCTTTTGTTTTCTCTGGTTACCCAAATATTGTCGGCACCCACGCGTGCCCCTCCATTCGGCACCCACGCGTGCCCCTCCACTCGGCACCCACGCGTGCCCCTCCACTCGGCACCCACGCGTGCCCCTCCACTCGGCACCCACGTGTGCCCCTCCTGATTGCGCCCGCGTGCGCTATATTCGTGTTCCCGCTATCATTCTTGGCATTCCAATTTCATCCCTCGTGCACTACGTGCATTACTCCAGAACCCCCCTTGAAGTCTGAATAAATTTGTATCATTGCAGAAAAGGAGTGTTGTGATGTTTGTTTAATTTCTTTTATTTCATATATCTGCTGTCTGTTTATATATCTCTTGTTAAATTCAGCACTGCGTTGCATATCATCTCCCTTTTATTTTTATTTCTTTTGTTCCATCTTTTTTAGGATCACCTTTTCTTGGTGAAGGAAAGACTCTCCGTCGGGAATTCCTCTCGACGGACTTGGATCTCCTTCACTGGGACCTCCGTAAGTCCCCGACATCTAAGGATTCCCTCTTCGTTCACTGGGCTGGTTGTACCACTGAAGTTCCCTGGAGATAGTTAACCCATTCGTGGTGAGTCGAGTGTCCTTAGATCACACGGCGGAAATCAATATTGTAACTAAGGTCCCTCCTGTGGTGTGAACATTAGATTAGAAAAGAAAAAAAGAAAAAAGGGGAAAACCAAAAGAAAACAAAAAAGGCGTTAAACATCAACTTGTTTGTTAATCTTTGCTAATGGTTTGAGTGTGTATGTTATTACATTTTAATTAGAAAGAAAAAAAAAGGGAAAACAAAAAGAAAACACAAAAAGGCGTTAAACATCAACTTGTTTGTTAATCTTTGTTCTTGGTTTGAGTGTGTATGATATTGCGTTCTGGCAAAATCTCACGTTCCGAAAAGGATCAAGAAATGTCCGGGAACGGTCAGAATCCGACCCCGAGTCACCAGGGGACACATGTCCCTGCTGAGGACGCAGGTTCCTCCCGTGAGCCCTCACATGAGGTACGAGCCGCCGTCGGGGAAGCATCCCCGCCGCAAGATATTTCCTCCTTGCTAGGTGTTCTCGCGAACACACAGCTCAATTCCGATCAGATCCGAGCCTTTCAGGCCGTCTTAAAAGGGAAATCTGTTGACTCTACTCCTCAAAATCCAACACCAATTCCTCTCTCTATTCAAGAGCCCGCACAGGCAATCCCTCCCTCATTCCCTCTTGTGCAGACAAGTTTGCAGCCTCCCTCTTTCCAATTACCTCCCCAGTCTCAAGTTCCACCAATTCTTCATCCAACATTTCAGTCAGTTCCATTTACTGATATGCCACATCTGCAACCTCCCCCTTTCCAATTACCTCCCCAATCTCAAGTTCCACCAATTCCTCATACGACATTTCAGTCAGTTCCATTTGCTGATATGTCACAACGTCTCTCTCATCCGGAATTCCCTTCTCAGGCTTCTGCGAGGCCTCAGTGGCCACCACAATCTGCTCCTTACAATGAGGTCACTCAATCTCTCCTTCATAGGATGAACAAGATGGATGAACAATTCGAGATTTCAAAAAGATCGTGGATGTCAAATCCGCGCCTGAGATCTCTTTACCAATCCTTCCAGTATTCCATCTCCCTCCTTCTGAAATGCCAACGTATCGACGGTACACCGGCACAGGCAACCCCCTCATTCATCTGAAGGACTTTATGTATGAGTCCTCGTTTTGGCAGAACGATCAAAGATCCTTGGCATACCTCTTCAGGAGATCATTGGACGGTCCCGCCTTAGAATGGTTCTATTCACTAGAGCCGAGTGAGGCTGAGAATTTCGACGTAGTGCAACGGAAATTCACACAGAAATATCGGGATAGGGTCGGTCCCTCCTTCTCTATTACCGACCTAGTGGCTGAAAAAATGAAGCCGGACGAAGATTTCATCCAATTTGCCGATCGATGGAGATCCTTGGCAGAGAAAATGAGAGACCCCATTTCAGAATCAGAGCAAGTAAAGATGGTCGTGTCTAATGCCACTCCACAATTTAGACACGTTCTGGCAATGAACAAGCTCACCACTATGGAGGAACTGTATGAGAGGGCTCGATATATCCAAACACAGCTGAAAGATTCTCCCCTCATGCATATGTTCGAGCCACCAAAGCCAAAGGTGTTTAGGAAGCCGGGCACGGGTGCCCAAGGTGGGGTAACAGAAGGGGTTGTAACAAATGAACAAGTGGGCGCGGTTGGCTATCCCAACCAGCAAGCTAATCCTAGGCCCCCACAACCCCCACAATTCCCCTTTCATCAGGAGCAACAAGGTCAGCAACCCTATCGTCCTCCCCCACAAAACAATCTCTTCCAGAACAATATGCCTCAACCGCTCCATCTCCAACAACAACAACAGCGACCTCCTCAATATAATCAGGTTCCACCACCCGGGGATTATGGCCTCCAACAACAGAGAAGGCCGATCGGCCCTAGGAGAGCTCATTACCCACCTTTGCCGGAGTCGTTGCCGGACATCTTTAATGCTCTCATGGCTGCTAATTTCCTCACCTTGCCTAAGGAAAAAGCCATATGGCCCACGAACGTCGACACTTCCAGATATTGTGTCTTCCATAGACAGCCGGGTCATACAGTCGAAAATTGTTTTCATTTCAGAGATTATATCTATGATATGAACGATGAACATCAAATAGATTGGGATGAAATGAGGCGATGCGTCACCATGATGAAGGCCAGGAGACCTCCTCTTAGACAACAACAACAACAACAACAGCAACAACAGCAGCAACAACAGCCTCAGCAGGCACCACAACAACAGCCGAATATGGGCATCCTCCAGAATCCGTTACCGGCGCACCAACAACCTAACCACCAAGTCAACCCCATCTCTTCCTTCCTGGAGGTCGGAAGAGGGCAGGATTGGCATACGGAAAGCGGCTCTGTCCTTGTCACCAATCACGTTCCTATCCAATCCCCACGCCTTATTCGTCCCGCACCTGTCTATCCTCCACCCGTAGCACAACCCGCAGTAATACCTTACTCATTTCCACTGACATCACGTCCTCTCATCCGCGTCGCTACTGATGACCTCCCTTCGAGTCTCCAGCAAACACCCTCCACTTCCACCATAACACCGTTACCCCCAAAACCTCTCATTATCCCTCACGCCTCCACTTCATCATCCGCCTTCATTCCGCCTCCACTAAACAAACCCATTATTGTCCAACACCCTTCCGAGGCACCATCTACCTCCACCACAACCCCTTTACCCTCGAAACCCCTCATTATTCATCACCCATCCGGGACACCATCAACCTCTACTATGCCTCCACCTTTTAAACCCCTTATCATTCGCCGTCCATCTGAGACTTCACCCACTCCCACCATGCCTCCACCTAACAAACCACTCATCAGAGCCCCTACACCTATCATTGCCCCTGCTTCATCAATTGTTCCTCCACCACTACCCCTCGAACCCTTGCTAAACCCCATATCTAACTCTATAAAGGTGCCGCCAAAACCACAAGCCATGGTGCTCCGTAGTGGAAGGATGTTCCATCGGATTTTTCCCCAAAACAGTCAGGTCCCCGAGCAATCTCAGCCGGAGAAAGACACCGAAGAACAGCCAGAGGAGTCTATCCCTGGGACACAATATGACCTGTTGAAACACTTGGATAAAACACCAGCTCGGATCTCCATTCTCGAGCTAATCAAGAGGTCGAAAACCCATCAAGACGCCTTGATGGAGTATCTTCAGAGGGTTATGGTAAATGAGGATCTCCCAGTGGAGAAAATCTCGTCAGTATTGACGCCAACTGATACACAACCGGCTATTATATTTCACCACCATGAGCTTGCCCCCAAGGAGGCTCGAAAATATGCTTTGTGTATTGCAGTCAAGATCAATGGGTGCCTGTAGACCCATGTTTGGTGGACACTGGTGCGTCTATAAATGTGATCTCTATGATCACCCTCCAATCATGTGGGGTTGACACGGAACAGATAAGGCCTTCATCAATCACGGTTACGGCCTATGATAATAGCAAAAAGCCGCCAATGGGGATGGTCATCTTGAATGTAGAATTGGGCCCTGCATCAGTCTTCACGGAATTCCATATCCTTGATATGGATCCCACATTCAAGGCCATACTGGGCCGCCCTTACATTGAGGTTATGAACGCGGTGCCTTCCACCAATCATCAGTGCTTAAAGTTTCCATACAAGGCTTGGATTATCAAGGTAAATAGCATGCCCATCTTTTCTACAGTGGATGCTATTAATACCTCATTGCCTTCTGTTTGGCCAACTCACCGGCCAATTCTTTCACTGCTAGATGTGTGTGACCCTCGTCGCACCCATTCTACACAAAAGCCACTTCCAACACCAAAGTCATGTCACCCTTCCCATGCTAAGGGATGGGAGATCATGAGAAACATTGGCTACCAACATGGCAAAGGTTTGGGGGCACAATTACAAGGGAGACTGAAGTTGCCAAAGAAGACAAAGCTAACCCTTAGAGCCGGCCTAGGCTTTGAAGGGCCACTTGAAGCATATGAGGGACCTCTTACATGGACCTTGTACTCTCATTTCAGAAAGGGTCCGGTTATACAGTTGGGGGATTACCCGCGACAATCACATGGGAAATTGCATATTGCCTACTTGGCTGAAGGTTGCTTGAGAGCTGCAAAAAGGGGAAACACGATGACCCGGATTGTGAGTGGAATAAGTGGATTGATATACAGGATATTTCCATAGCACTACAACAGATGTTCTCGTCTCCAGACTTAGAGGGGCCACTTTTGATCTCTGAGGTACCAAAAGATGTCGTTGACATTGCTGAAATTCCAAGTTTTCCTCGCCAAGAGGAAGTTGCCACTGACGGATCGCTTTCCGTCATTCTCTCTGATCATCCTCCTCAGCCGTTGCTGCTGACTCTTTCGTGGACCCGACGTTTATCTGATGATATTCCCAGGTCCCCTTCTCTACTCACATTCTTGCGTGGGTCTTTCAGCCCATGCCAAATTTTCAACCATGATCTGCTCAATGAGCCATGCAACCCCCTAGCTATAGTTCCCTCCTCCCATTCTCTAATTTCTTTCAATTGTTTTGTAATTGAAAATGAAAATGAAAAAAAAACTTCGATTTTCAAACTCCTCAACAGTGCATCTCCTTTGAGGAGACCTCCTACCTCTCTCACGAGTGTGCCCCGACTTACGGGCCACTCATTCAAGGTCCCTTGAGCGACCTTCTTTACCCCTCTATCGAGGGGTCTCTTCCTGTACATTCTTCAACTTCTTCTTCGTCTGTAGAACAAGTCAGTCAGGTTAGGAATAGCGAGTCAAGGGTAGTACCTAGAAGAAAATCCAAGGCAGGGAAATTCCTCGTCGATTCCTTCTAGATCTAGCCAATAGGTGTCAAGCCTTTCTAGCCATTCCTCAATTGCTAGAAAATCCCATCCATCTGCCGGAGTTAGAATGTGAGGAGGATTGCACAATTGATGAGGGATACGGAGTTTATGAGCTCACAGATGAAGAGTACCCTATTGAAGAAGGGGACGAAGAATATGAGGACGCGGCTGACGCATATGCTAGCGGAATGAGGAGGTTTGACGAACCATCAGCCGCTATAGAAGAACCCACCAAAGAGATCAATCTGGGGACCGAGGAAGACCCTAGGATCATCCTCATAAGCGATAATTTGCCGACATCTGAAGAGGAGGAATTGATCAAGGTTCTAAAGGAGTACAGGGACACGTTCGCATGGAGCTACGAGGATATGCCGGGATTGGATTCTACCCTGGTCGAACATCGCCTAACGTTAAAACCTGGGTCCGTCTCGATAAAGCAAAGGTTAAGACGTTTCCACCCCCAGATGGCTTTGAAGATGAAGGAGGAAGTCGATAAGCTCCACAAAGCCAGGTTTATTAGAGTCGTCCTATATCCTCAATGGGTGGCAAACATTGTCCCGGTCATGAAAAAGGATGGAAAGGTGAGAATCTGTATCGATTTTCGGGACCTTAACCGCGCGTGTCCAAAAGATGATTTCCCCTTGCCTCACATTGACGTGTTGGTTGATAATACTGCAGGCTATGAAACTCTCTCGTTTATGGATGGATTTTCGGGGTATAATCAGATCCGTTTGGCGGAAGAGGATCAGGAGAAAACATCATTCACCACACCTTGGGGAACTTACTGCTATTTGGTCATGCCGTTTGGTTTGAAGAATGCTGGAGCTACTTATCAAAGGGCTATGATGGCAATATTCCATGACATGATGCATGTGTATTTAGAGGTATATGTGGATGATTTATTGGTCAAATCTAGGACTAGGGCAGAACACCCGAAGAGTTCTAGCTAAGGTGCTGCAAAGATCAAGAGAGTTCAATTTGAAAATGAATCCAAAAAAGTGCGTATTTGGTGTTTCGTCAGGCAAATTGCTTGGTTTCATTGTGAGTAAGAGGGGTATTGAAATAGATCCCAACAAAGCTAAAGCAATCAGGGAGATGCCACCTCCGAGAAATCTGAGAGAAGTTCGAGGTTTAATTGGAAGGTTGCAATTCATTCGTCGATTTGTGTCACAGCACTCACAAAGGTGCAAACCTTTCTACGAGTTAACTAAGTCAGGAGTAGAATTCCTTTGGAATTCTAAATGCCAAAAAGCTTTTGAAGGATTGAAAGAGTATCTGGCCAATTCACCCGTTCTAATTCCACCCACGCCAGGCAGACCTTTAATCCTTTATGTCTCAGTCCTGGACGACTCCGTGGGAGCTGTCCTAGCACAAGCCGATGAAGCGGGCAAGGAAAGGGCGACCTATTACTTGTCCAAACTCCTCAACCCCTGTGAGCAGAAGTACACGGCTATGGAGAAAACTTGTGCCGCCCTTGTCTGGGTAGTGCAGAAGTTGAAACATTACTTTCTAGCTCATGAAGTCCATCTGATTGCCCGAATGAACCCTATCAAGTTCCTTCTAGAAAAATCTGTCCTTACGGATAGATTAGCACGCTGGCAAAGTTTTCTCTCTCAGTTTGACATCGTCTACGTCCAGCAAAAGGCGATTAAAGGGTATGCTATAGCCGAGCATCTCGCTCACCATCCTCTTCCCAGATTCGATCCTGTCCAATCAGAATTTCCAGATGAGGAACTAATGTCCATCAACCAATCAGATGATTGCATGTGGACGTTATATTTTGATGGAGCTCTGAATTCCCAAGGGAAAGGAATCGGCATTGCCCTCCTGTCGCCTAAAGGCCTTACATTCCCACTGGCATATCAGCTCAAATTCCCCGTTACCAACAACATAGCTGAATATGAAGCTCTTCTAGCTGGCCTAGAACTCGCTCATTCCTTTCGTATCACTGAATTGCGAGTCGTAGGTGATAGTCAACTCATTCTTCGCCAGGTGCTCACCAAATATCGCACTCGCGATCCCAAGCTCAAGCCATACCAAGAACTCACTGCTGCCTTTGCCAAATTGTTCGCCAAATTGATCTTTGTCCATGTCCCTCGTCATCAGAACATTCTGGCCGATGCCCTCGCCTCATTGGCATCATCTCTAAGGTTCCCTCTAGGAAGATGGTTTGATACCATTCACGTCTACAAGCGTCACGCCCCTGCAATCGATGACGCTTCATACGTAAATATCAAGGACAGGATAGCAAGAAAGGCCCTACAGGAAGAAATCCTTGAGAAGAGGGAAATTATGTTGACAGAATTAGAAGAAGAATTGGCTGATGAGGAGAAGCCATGGTTTTACGAAATTGCCAAGTATTGCAAAGATCAATCCTACCCTGAAGAAGCCACATCGGAAGATAGAAAAGCCATAAGGAGGGTGGCACAGAGGTACGTGCTGGTCGGAGAAGTGCTATACAAGAGAAGTCTTACTGGTGTTCTTCTAAGATGTCTCGACGAAGAGGAGGTCTGGAAATGCGTCGAGGAAGCACACTCTGGTGTGTGCGGTGGCCATGTGAATAGCCAAATGCTTGCCAAGAAAATCCTTCGGCAAGGCTTTTACTGGCCCACCATGGAAGAAGATTGTGCCGTCTATGTCCGCAGGTGTGTCAAGTGTCAACTTCACGCCGATAAAATTCATTCCCCATCTTCTTCACTTCATCCAGTATCCTCCCCATGGCCTTTCTCCATGTGGGCTTTCGATGTCATTGGTCCTCTCGGTAATCCTTACTCCCTCACTAAGCAAAAATCATTCATCCTTACTGCAACGGAGTACTTCACCAAATGGGCCGAAGCCGAAGCTTACGTGGAGGTTAAAGCATCAACAGTCTGCAAATTCATCATGAAGAACATCATCGCCAGGTTCGGCATTCCAAGCACGATCATCACCGACAATGGACCGCAATTCATTTCTCAGGACCTTCAGGACCTCTGCAAAAGGTATAAAATTACATTGCATCATTCATCACCTTATTATCCACAAGGTAATGGCCAAGCAGAGGCCACTAATAAAATATTGATTAAAATCATAAAAAAGACATGTGAGTCTAACAAGTTCTCGGATTGGTCAGAAAAGCTGATTGAAGCTCTATGGGCCTATCGCACTCAATCCGTACTCCCACTGGGCAAACCCCGTTCGCCCTTACTTACGGGATGGACGCGGTAGTTCCGTACGAAATTCTGGTACCCTCTCTGAGAGTACAATTGGATAAGGATCTCCCCCTCGACGAACGTCGTGATTCACTCCTTGCCCAATTAGAACTCTTAGATGAGAAACGGCTGGCCGCTGCCGAGCATGCACGTGTATATCAAAACAGACTCACACGTTTTTATCAAAAGAAGGTCATTGAAAGGAAATTTCAAGTCGGTGAAATGGTAGTGAAAAGAATATTTGTAAAACCTGGTGGCCCGCGTTCTAAACTCCAACCCAATTGGGAAGGACCGTACGTGATTCAGGCTGTGCATCCTGGCAACGCCTATAGGCTAGTCAATGCTGAGGGGATCGAGTTATCCCACCCTTGGAATGGGCTTTATCTTAAGAAATACTACCCTTAGATAGGTGTACATAGTGTCAAAAAATGATGAAACAACAAAAATAATAAAAAGCAATGAAAATAACAAAAATATGTATATATACAACAACAAAAGACAAAAAAAATAGAAGAAAATGAAAAGAAGAAAAAAAATAGAAAATTCAAAATTGCTAATGCCCGGAGATCACCATGTAGTTAAGTCATTGCATTCAACCTCCGTGTTGGGATAGGGCCTATTAAGACTTGGTAGGTTCCGAGTCTTGGTTTGCCAGAACCGTGGGGATCCCTGTCCGGCTAGTTCGGCTTATGCCCCCCTCAAAAGGGGCAACATACATGTACACATGTGTTCTATGAAAGATCGGTAGCATCGCTCATGGTGAGGCCTCACCCAGAAGGTCTCCAGAAGGCTTAAATCTTTATTCTCTCTCTCTTCGACCGAATGAGACAGCCGGCGCCCTTAAAACGCTGAGCATGGAAAACACGAACACAACCCCTAGGGCAAGAGTAGGGCCCAATTCTTCGAGCATGGGTCAGAGCACGAGAAGAGGGCAGTGTCCCCGCAGGCATCCAAGAGGGATTCCATAATGTCAAGATACTATGTCCCTCGCAAAAATCTGTCAAGAAAAATCAGAAAAGAAGAACAAAATCAAAGTCAAGTGAAAAGCCTGGTCGTAACCGTGCCTGATCCCACAAATGAAACCCCTTTGACTGAAAGTCAAATTCTATACAAGAGGGGCCATGAGATGTAAATGCTCGAGATTTGGTCTGAAGTTGTCCGAAAGGGAGAGTTAAGTGTGCCCCTACTGGCTCGCCGGGTTAACGGTTTTGCCGGTCCTCTCAGGAGGTTTGCCCCTAATACTCTTCCTTCTTCCCCTGAAGATAAAGGCTCAATGGAGTTCCTGAAGGGTGAAACTCACCAAAGTCTGCAACCACCTTTCGACACAAACGTATGGTTGTCCATCTTGGAAAGCAGAAGTCATTGTCGTGAAGATCTCCGTGTTTCTGGCCGGTCAGGACCCTTATCTACCATCTTAATGTCTTCTAAGTCTAAACCTCGGGCTTAGACCAATGCAAGCGCGTCACCTATGGGTGCGACGGCGTCTGATTCCGGGTCAGCGTCGCGCGGTTGGTCATTTGGGTTCCAGGGTGTTCCATTACATATCGTCTAGAGTTGTGAGGAAATAGACCCGGGTCGGGCAAATCATTTACCTCGAACACTTTTTGGGTGAATCCCTGTGGTCGGAAGCAACTGGGAGCCTAAGCATGGCATGACGGTATTGTCATCAGGGTAAGTCTTAGCCGGCGGGATTATCATTCGAGGAGTCTAGAGGCCCAAATCAACTTAGACGTGCACTTAGGATGCCTGGGAGGTTAGCAAGAAGCCCTCGTTCTCATGCAGGTTAGATGTTATATCAAGTGGTCATCATGCATTAGCAAAAAAAAAAAAATAATAATAAACAAACCAAAAACAAATAAAAATAACAAATCCAAAATCCAAAAAAAAAGGAAGAAGCAAAAAATGTACATGCACAAAAAAAATGGAAATATAAAAGACCAAAAAAAATAAACAAACAACAAAATACAAAAAAATGAACACACCTACAAAAACAAAGAAAATCACATCTTCGCATGATCGCATTTGTATGCACCATTCATTTTAAATTCTCGTTTGCATCCGTGTGCTTGTCTGTCGCATTCATTATCCTTTATTATTGCCTTTGTTAATAAAGGCTTGCCCCTTGACTCGTTATCAAGAATAACTCAAAATCACGTTTGTTTATTGAGCAAGGGGCAAGTCAGAGCAGAAATGCTAACTTGTTTGCTTAGATGTGTACAGGGATTCGGGAGATCAGAAAGAAGCAGAGAACCAAGCACAAAACATTTTATTCCACTCCCACTCAACAAAAACAATCAACAAGAGAGAGCCTACATTAGCTCCCACCCTCCTTCTCTACATTACTCGTCTCGCCGCTTTCTGGACGAGAAACTCTAGAAGGTGCTATCCAACCATGAAAAGCGGTACTTCTACCGCTTTGGGGTCCTCTTTCTATCTCCACTCCCCGACGTCGATCTGCGGGAGCAGCAAAGGAGCTACTAACACGAAAGCCACGCTCTCGTGCCCTTCGGTAGCGTTCCTCGCCATCCTTCAGCCACTGCTCGGCGAGACCGAGACTGGTCCTCAATTCAAATAGTTGGGCCTCCAGGGCCCTCCTCTCCTCTTTCTCGGCTGATCTTTTGGCCTTCTCTCTTTCCCTGTCCTTTTCCCTCTCAGCACGTTCTCTCTCTCTGTCATCCCTTTCCAGCTGAAGGGTGATCCTCAGCTCCATGGCGTCCCGAGAAAAATTGTCATCTGAGCGACGCTGCAATTCCTCCTCCAGCTCCGCTATCCTGGCCTTCCCTTGTGATGCATGAGCAAACATCTCTTGCATCTCTTCGGCCTGCCATATCCGTCATTTTAGGGGTGTGATGAGACATAAACAGAGAAGCTCGATAAGAGGAACCTTCACCTGCGCGGAAAGCATTCCCTCTGCCTCCGCGGCGCGCTGTGTTACACGGGCAAGCTGCTCATGGAGCGAATCTAGTTCCGACGAAGGAATCCATAGACTGGAAGAGGCACCCTCTGCCCCTACTGCTGGTAGGGTTGCGTCGAGCCGAGCGCGCTATGATGGCAAGAAGTGACAGTGAGTGGCTAAACACCAAAACCTAGGGGTATAATTAGGAATATGCATTTGCATACATACTCACCGAGACATGTAAGGCCTCACGGATGTCACCCAACTCTCCCTCCGTGTCCGCCAATCGAGCCCGCAAGTTCGCTATCATGGTATCACGGGCATCCTAAACCCATGTCATAGAGTCAGCATTACATTTAAAATGATATAAAAAAATAAAAAAAAAGATCAAAAAATGAGAAAGGAGATGTACCTCCACAAGTCCCTCAGGATGGAGTCGCTCTGCATACATCGCCCTATAGAGACGTAGATAATCTTCACTATCCCGGGCGTGCGACTCCACGAGCGTGCCACCCCGCTGCCAATCTTCATATTGTTCGGGGAAGCGCACCCGCCAGTCGACACAGGTTACCGGCCCACGTGTTTTCCTCCCGACGCGGGGTGGTGCGGTCATATCTACCCATTCCTGGGCAAGCCCTAGAGTCCTCATGACCAATCGTAGCCGGAGTGGCTCGATTTCATTCAGGCAGTGGACCCAAAGGTCCCGACCAAATCGAGGGCGACCTGCGATGACCCACGGTTGGTCGACATCGACCAAGCCCGAGTAAGGCCTCCAGATCACCTGCGTTGGCATGCGTGTATCTCCTTAATCACTCAAAAGAACCAAAAAAGAGAGACAAAAGAAAAGATAAAAAATGGAGTCCTACCATCTCTGCGGGGAACTCTTGCAGCTCACGCCTTAATACCATCAGCTGGTAAGATAGAGAGGTTGTGCTCATAATGGGTTGCCACCGCCGAGCTAGTGGTGCCACAGCCACACGCCACTGTCGAGCTCGCCCCATCGGGATGTAGTAATAACTCCATACCTGTGTCGTCACATGTCATCAGCATTTCACGAAATAGATTAGTTGCATAAATAAATAAACAAATAATTACCTGGAGAAATGGTATGAAGCCACTCACAGTCACCTCTCGATCTGTCCCTTGGGACAGACTTGCGAACAGATGCGCCAGCACGGCGGCTCCCCAGGCATATTGCCCTACCCTCTCTAGGTCCACCAAGAATTCTAGGAAACGACAATGGATGTCGTCTCCTTTGGAACCCAGCAGTAATTTTCCCAGCAGGAAGAGGAGGAATATCCTCAAGTCCATGTTTGATCTCTCCCAGCTACTGGCATCCACGCAGTACACAGCGCGGGACCCTCTTTCCGCTCTCTCCATGAATTCCTCCAAGGACTCGTTATCACGATGACGAGTGTCAGTGAGCCCCAGTGCCTCCATGATAGATGCCTTGGCTATTGACCTATTCTTTTGGTCCTTTAATTCCAGACCAAGAAGCTTCTGAGCCACTTCGCGATAATCGGGGTAAGTGACCCCGGTCACCGCCTCACCATCCACTCTAAGGCCGGTGATTCGGGCCACATCTTCGAGAGTGGGCACCATGTGCCCCCAGGGCATCAAGAAGGCACGACTCTCTGGGTCCCATCTCTCGCGCAATGCTTGGATGAGGGCGAGGTCGAGCTTAATGGGTTCGATCCGGAGGAATGCACCAAACCCCATCGCATCTAGTCGAGCTTTCTGGAAGTCAGGCAAGCCTCGATAGGCGGCCACCACTAACTCCCATGAGATGTGTGACCTCGTCATACTCTGTGGATTACACAAGAAGTGAGAAGCGGGTGCATCATTGAAATAAAAATAGAAAGAGAATGAGAAAGGAAGAAAGGGATCATGAAGAAATATGGGGAAGAACTGGCTCACTTACAAGCTCCGATTGGGTCCTCTCACTGAGTGGCCTTTCAACATCGGAAAGTCTCCTAGAACTACCACTGGATCGGCTCCTCTTCGAGGAGCGGGAAGACTCGCCCTCCACCCTGAAACTGGACTCTCCCTCCATCTCAGGAATGAGAAACTCTTACTCCCTCCTGTCGACTTTTCACTCTTCTAACCAGTCTCCACAACTCCGTGCTTTCAAGTGAAGTAGGCGGGGGGGAGTATTTATAGGATTGAAGGGATATGATCCAGATCTGTCTCAGTTCCTCTTGCAATGGGCCTTGTAACAAAGCACCCATCTTTCACTCGAAGTGAACGAGGTCGGGAGCGTAGCGGGTTGATTCACACCCTACACATCTAGGTTCCCTGTGTTCATCATGACTCAAATAAATCTGAGATGAGGTCATCTACATGAGAAAGGATAATGCAGGTCGACCTCTTCGAATTTGGGAGTGGACTCATCCACAGGAGAAAGGACAATGGAAGTCGATATCTTTGAATCCGGGAGTGGACTCGTCTACATGGAAAGAGGACAGGAGGGCGGTTGGCATCTTTGAATTCGGTGGCACATCATTAAAATTTGTGATGGATTCTCCCGAAAGAAATGCCCAATGAGTCTGAGACACGATCCGTTATCTCAGGGGAGATCTGTTAAACACGTCACATGAGGACGGCATGAAAAGAAGAGGCGTAGAAGAGAAGGAACGCATGGCGGGCAAACCCGTCACATGAGAGCATGTCGTTCCATCCATACGTCTATATAAACTGTCGTGTTCACCGTGAGAAGAGAGCGGGTGTATGAGCAACTTGCCAAATCTCGCACTACCCCTTTGGTCGTCCCTCTCCTTTTCCTAAGAGGGAGGTCCCTGGGAGGTCATCTAGAGCTCTGCGACGTTGCAATTATCACATCGTATCGCGCATTCTCACCCTCTCTGGTAGCGCTCGTCGCCCTCCTCTGACCTCTCTCGCGACCCCGACGGCCGCGAAGCTCTTGAACCCGAGGCTGTTTGCTGAGCCGCCCCCTACTCTGCAATAGGAGACTACACCAACCCCAGGAGCTCCTCTACCGTGAGCTCCAACTCTCCTCCAAACGGCAGTGACTCTGAAGGGGTAACATGTCCGAGCGCTGTGTCTTCCGGAGCTTCATCACTTGGGCCTCACGTGCCCTCCTCTCGTCTCGATCCCGATGTCGCTTTATCCACTCCTCTTTTCCATTCTTTCCCTGTTTACTTCTCTCCTCGCCACCTGAAGAGAAATCCTCGGCTCCATGATATCTCAGGGCGTCTCCGCATGCTGTAGTTGCTTCAGTCCCCCAGATCCTATCCGGTAACGGCCGACCATCACCCGACGTCCGCCATTCCAGTCACAAAGAAAAGAGGAGGGGAGAGACTGAAACAACATGTAATGGCATTAAGGCTTCGCATTTATTTCAAAACAAGATAACATACATCAGGGTTTGGGCACCTCAGGCCTCAGTTTCCTGAGCTCCATTACATAAGTCTCCCATAGCTCTCGATCCTCACTCACGGATGCCATCACCTTCCTCGGAATGCTTGCCTTCCACGAAGCTTTGATCACCTTCACATCCTTCGCATCATCCTCCGTGCCCAGCTTTCTCTCTTTAATCAGAGGAAGGTTGGATGGCATGGGAAGAGAGTGCCGAGGAAGGCCAATTTGCAGGCAGCACCGGTGCGAGCCGTAAAGAACAAATTTGGTTGCACCGACAAGCTGGAGTTCAGCATCGGGAGAAGATCGCGTGAGAAGCCTACGTGAAAGTAAACATGCTGGCACACAAGTGAACATCTCTCGCGCCAAGGAGCTGAAGTGAGTACGCCAGTCACCGCGTGTCTTCAGACAGGGCATGCGATTGGCCACCTTCCCACTAAAGCCCAACACATCGGCCATGTAATGGAGGGGGCTTCGTTCAAAAATCCTGGAGGCGGTCTGTACCCCTTCGTAGTGATGAAATTTGAAGTGAAGATCAATCCAGCAGTTGAGGAGAAGCATGCACCCGTGAGGAGGCCTACCCATGCTGGAAGCCGTGAGACCACTGTAAAGATGCGCGAGGATAGCAGGCCCCACTCTCCTTCCCTCCCAAAGTCCACAAATCGCTCCTAATTGGTCTTCCTCTACGATGTTGTCAGTACAAGGAAAGAGGAGAGCTCCGGCCAAACAAATTGTGAACCCTTTCATAAGCCCTTCTAAATGTTCATCATCTGTCAACCCTTCTAAGGCAGTCACGGTCCAGTCTGCGAGCTTTTGCAAGTTGACTCCATTCTGAGTCTGAACGCTCTTTATGGTTCCAGATGGCATAAAGCTTCCAAGAACTTCCCCGGTAGATACCCTCTTCCGCATCCGCGAAACCTTTATCCTGTCATCCTTCATCGACCTTCTTAAGCCTAGCAGAAGTTCTGTCTCCTCGAGGAGGACCGTTGCCTCAAAAGTAGGGAAGATAAAAGTGTGGGTTTCCGGATGCCAAACCTCCGCCAATGCACCCAGGGCCGCCCAATCCATGGAGATCTTGTCATAATGCTTGGCATGGATCACCAACCCTTGGAGATGCCATTTTGAAATAACGGCCCTCATACTGACAGTGATGTTAGACGTAAGCTTCGATAGCCAGGGCAGCTTTGAGAATTTTCTCGGGCCCGGAAAAAGAGGGTACGGCTGAAAGGAAAGAAAAGAAAGGAATAAAAAGCGAGGGAGAACTTATGAAGGAAACTAGGATGAAAAGCCAACTTACCGCTCGTGAGAGAATCCTCTCGCTCAGATGGCCCTCAATGTCGGTCAACCTCCTGAATTCACGGCCGAACTTGCTCCTCTTGGCAGGGCGGGAAGGCCCACCTTCCATCTCAAAAGGGCAGGATTTCTCTCCCATCTCAAAAAGAGCTTGACTCCCCGAACCACCAATGGATGATCTTTTGCTAAGGAGCAAAGGGGTACTTATAGTGAAAAGGGGGGTAAAAAGGTAAATGTAAAGCATTTATGACAAGTTACCGTGGTGAATTTTAACCGAATAAATCTTGTCTGATTTGTGTCGTGTTTTCCCCTGCTCCTGTATTGATGTGCGGATGTCCTGTACAGTTGAATGTAATTTTACTTCTTATGAAATAAATCCTTCTTCACTGCTTGCTGTTCGGTGCAGGTTCCAAGAACAAAATAAGAAAGCAAGAGGGCGCCATTGCCCTACCATGTCCCACCATCAGTCACCCCGGTGACTGACCCCACTGTGTCATGCATCCTACTATATGATATCTACGCTATTAGAGCACGTCAAGGACCTTATGCCTTGGATGAATCTGGAGTTTGAGTTCCCCTCTAACAAAAACAGTGATAACTCCAGAGGAGTTCAGGACGTACGGACAGGCCGTTAGGTTGTGATAGCATGGGAACGATGGTTCCATTCGGTGAATCGGTGCGTGGATAAACGGGCCCCGGCTCAGTATCGTCTCATCGAATCGGTATCCTGACTCGTCCTAAGCAACTTAACAATATTATCCTTGGCTATTTTCTACTTTTAGTTTGTTTTAATTTTTCCTTTAAACCCAGCATGCATTCATATAGGATTTTGATATCACTGTGGAAGATCATTCTTTTAACTCGATTGTGAGAGCCGCTGTGCTTAAATTCTTGACTAATACGAGATGTTCCATTCTGAATCGAGTACTGAGTTTCTGTGAAACCATCTTGGGCTTGTTGGCCGAAAGAGACCTTTTGTTTGGATTTATCAGCTACCTTTTTTTTACTCCATTGGAC